>JAATLQ010035297.1:0-48289 GCA_013421005.1 Heliconius erato x Heliconius himera
GTTTTATAATATGATTTATATCAGGGTTGGGTTATTGGAATAAATTAACTAAATTTGTTTCTCTGTAAATTAGAGATTATATTTTAATCAATATTATTATAAACATAATTACAATATGTACAAACATTTTAGCAAAAGCAAGTGACCTGTAAATTAGAGAAACGACAATTACAGTTAATTCGTCTCTCTCTTTTATCCTTGATCTTTATCTGCTCAATTAATTATTATTTTCTTACTTTGCCGTACGTATTCACTTTTTTATATACTTTATGTGGCTGTCGATTAATTTGAGACATCTGACAAGTGTCATAGAAGCGCTCTATATTTAAAGACAGTATATTCTCTTTACATATATATATATATATATATATATATATATACATATATATATATATATATATATATATATATATATATATATATATATATATATATATATATATATATATATATATATATATATGTATATATATATCTATAGTGTTTTTGTTTTAAAACAAAATTTAACTGAGTAGTAATATAAGACTTTAAAAAGATATATTAAAGTAACCGTCAAAATATTTTAAATATTAAATATGAATAATAACAATTTAAACTAAAAATGTAAATATAATAACCGTTCAACAATAAACATTCAGGTTATATAAATAGAAGTTTCCCGCAGATTCCTTCATATTCTACGATAAAGACGATATATTGTTATATGAATAAAAAAAATATGTTAATATAAATATATTAAAGAAAATTAAAATTCAATAAAAATGTAATTTAAGAAAAGCAATAAAGTATAGAATGAGTATTTTAAAGCGTGGAGTGCCTAGTTCGGGCGTGGGGGGTGCGAGGTGTCCGGCGCGCGC
This sequence comes from Heliconius erato x Heliconius himera, assembly GCA_013421005.1. Lineage (NCBI taxonomy): Eukaryota > Metazoa > Arthropoda > Insecta > Lepidoptera > Nymphalidae > Heliconius > Heliconius erato x Heliconius himera. Next base: position 858 of record JAATLQ010035297.1, read on the forward strand.
AGCGTGCGATAAAGCAGGGCGCCGCGGGGCCCCCGGACCTCCAGCATGGAGGGGCTCCTATAGTCTTCATGTGGATATGCTTTACTGCAAATATTTTATATGATACTAGAGGGCGCGCGCGGCTTCGCCCGCTTATTAGGAGTGAATTATAAAAAACCACGAAACGTTCAATAAAATATTTTTAACAGTCTGAATTTAATTTTTTATAAAAATCGGTGGCAATTTAAAGATTTTTCCATATAAACTTTCAACCCCTTATTTGAACCCTTAGGGGGTGAATTCTTAAAAACTATGAAACACGTGTGCATTGAAATATTTTTAAGAGTCTGAATTTCAAATTTTATAAAAAGCGGTACAGATTAAAAAAAATTCCATACAAACTTTCAACCCCTATTTCATCCCTTTAGGGTTAAAATTTTTCAAATTCCCTTCTTAGTGGATGTCCAGAATATGAAAATAAACATCTGCCCAAATTTCACGTTTCTACCATCAGCGGTTACGGCTCTGCGTGCGTCTTACCTCAGTCAGTCAGCACAAGTCCTTTTATATATATAGATAATTTTATTCGAGGATTCTTCTGAGTGGTTTTTCAGAGTTGTGAGTGGGTGTGTGTGTTAGTGTTTTTTCCATGTACAAAATTGATTTTCCTATCCTTTTTTTTATGTAGAGATTATTTATTGAGAATGTACCTAATTAATTGAATTATTAAATGTTTTGAGTACTTTGTTTATGGTTAAGGCTGTTGCAAAAGAGAACAAACAGAAAAAGAACTAATTACAAAGTTTTTTTTTTGCGTATCGGAAGACAAGCATTGTACTTTTGAAGTGCTAAGCATTTTACGACTAGGACTCGCAACTAAAAATATTATGTGCAAGTGTCTTAGCACTAGGTCCCCTGTGCCTATCCTGCTGTGTGCGGGATACAGCGTGAAGCTGAATTGATTTTTTTTAAATACTATATCTCTAAGAACCTGCGATTCTTTGATATTTAAAAATGTGGTCATATCCTCGTTATGATATCGCCATATCTGTGGCCGGCCGTGTCGTGTAAATAATAATTAATTTTATTGTAAATGCTTATATTTTATTGCGGGATTTGTCAACAGAGTGCGCGATGTATTTTGTTGCTTGAGATATTTATTGTGAGTTTCTTAATGTAAACTCTTAAGTGTATACGCATGTACGGACAGAAACTAGCCATTACTCTAGTATATAATGCATAAGTAATACTAACGGTTTTCTATATCTATAAGAAGCGTTGTGCTCTTTTGAATAAATATTTATTAAACGATATTTATGATGGAGAAGAAATATTTACACTTGCCAATCCTTATATATTTTAGTTGAAATGAGACTTGAAAAATGAATAGGTATCGTACTTCTGGTAAAATGTTTACAGCTCCTCAGAATTGTAGATAAAAAATTGATTAACAATCTGCAAGTAAAGTGTACAGAGAAGATTTTAGCGAAAACAATAATGAACAACTAAATTGAAGTAGATATATAAAAACACTAATAGAACATGAAAGAAAACAATATTTTTAAGTTGTCTGTCTGTATATTTTTAGGTGTATAGCACCGATTTGAATGACTAGAAGAACACCTGTTGAAGAACCGAATACTGCAAACTATATAAGAAATATTATATGCCCCGATTACAAAATCTATTCAGCATTATAGAAAAAAAAACTGTAACATTTCATGAGGCTCTTCATGTAACAGTCTAGCTCTATAAGAAAAAGTGCAATGCCACTATATTTAAAAGTTGTTCAGCAACATCCTGATATTGGAAAATATCGATATAGTAACAAACGAGTGTGTATATGAATGCGAAGCCGTGAAGATCATTTGCGCGATGTATTATTCCATAAATATCCATATCCTATATACTTTACGATGCAGTAAAAAACAATAAACAAAATACTATAACCTATTTTCTGTTTTATTCAAATCTTGCGTTAATTTCCATTGGGCATCTTTATTTCATTCCCTCGAGTGAAATCGAACCCACAACCCTCGCGTTTACAGTCACCCATTTGTGCCCCTGCGCCACAACAGCTTCAAGCTCAAAAGTCTCTTAAGACAGAGACTGTGTATAGTCTATGAGAGAATTACAACATATCTATAAGTAATTTTATCTACTCTTGTACTTGGCCACACGTCCCGTTTTTCGGTTGTATGTCCCAGTATTTCCGAAGACGTCATCGCCTCGTAAAAATGTTTCTCCTGTCAGTCACACCTAAAAAGAAAGAAAACGGAAACAAACTTAAAAACAGAAAACAAAAACATACCTAAAAAACTAAAAGAATCACATGTTACTTTTTCGGTGAAAATGTTACGTTTCGATATATATTCTGGTGTTATATTTGACTATATGCCACTGGTAACACTGGAAGTATGCTATACACTACTAGACTAATAAAAAAAATCAAATTAAATTAAATGAGCTTCACGCTGTATTTCGCACACAGCAGGATAGGCAGAGAGAACCTAGTATTCTGGAGACATTTCGTGTTAGGTGGCGGCACTCAAGGCCGCGCTTTACCTCGACACCAGAGTGAAGAAATGTAAGTAAATATTTTATCTCGTCGAGTGAGGATCGAACCCACAACCAGTCGATTTTACATTCACACTTTGTGCCCCTGCGCCACGACTGGCTTCTTACTAACTATACTTACCCTTAGTAATTATTATAGTTTATACCTACATGGTTTCTGCGATAACTTCGTGGATCATCGACTGCAATCACGACTCCAATTCCTTTACGAGGTGATTTCAGTCAAATTCAATTTATTTTAAAGCCCCACCACCGTAAACCTTTGACCTTAGTGCCATTTTGTTTCCATTTATATCACATTAACGCGAATAGAGACTATAATACTAATAAAATGCACCATTGAATGATTGCTATCTGGTTTATATGACATCTTTGTGGGATATATCTAGATTTGTACTCAATATTTATAAGCTACAGCAAATATAGTTTATAAATAATATTTTATTCTGTAAATATATTGTTTTATCTCATGATATAGAAGAATGTTTCAGATTTTTTTTAAATCTCTATGTAAAGGACATGGATAATGAATACGTATAATATATTATACGTATTTATATACAATATTATATATTTTCATTATATTCATAATTAAAGCAGTAACCGTATAGCGGTCAAATTTGAAATTAACTCAAAAAATTGTATTAGTACGAATAAAGATAAGGGTCTATCTAGAGCAGTGTTTCCCAATCTTTTTTGTGCCATGCCCCACCTTAACCTTTCTAACAATCTAACAATATATATGAAAATTAAATCAACGAACTATTACTACAGTTTTGACAGACACTTATTTTAAATTAACACCAACTGAATGATGTAAAATACTATGTACGTTGCGATGGGCCCGTGGTCTCCTTGAACACTTCAATCACCCAGTTGATATTTTGATCTCGTCAAACGAAATTATACCTAATAATTATTTACGGCAATTATTAAAGAATTTGCCTTTTTTTGTTAAATTTGGCACCGATGACCGACTAAACCTATGCATTGCATATAATGGGCCGAAGCGAACGGGTTAAAGTTGTACCGAGTTCATTTTTAAATAGCCCCTCCTTAACTATCAAATTCTAGAGATATATTCTGGAGAAGTACCTGGACTTAGAGGGACGTGGAATTTACCTGGGGGACACTTTACCTTTGAACAGATATGTTTGCGTAAAGATTTTTTTTTATTATTTCCAAAAGTTAGCTTTAATGAGAATTAAATTGAGATTTCACAAATTCAAAATTGATGGAAGTTCGTAATTATCAGTTAAATACATATATTTTTATGCAGATTGTAGGTAGGCAAATACCTACAAAAGATTTACAGTCCAAATTTTTCACGTTCGCCGTTTCAATCCTCAAAAGATACTGAAACGATTGCATACATTGTTGGGCCCAGAATGTAAAGAGACGAAAATGGTACGATTTAATAGATACAGATACATCAATCTCTCCCTGAAAATTCTGTTAGTTTTGGCAATCTGAGAATTGAGTTATTCGAGATTTGGTGAAAGCGAGGCTATCGCACAATTTTGGTGGTCGTTAGATCCAAAAAAAAACGGAGAACAAACTGAACTGGAGAAACAAAGGGGAAACCACTCAAAACGCATCGAAATGAACGAAATGAGTAAAGTAAAAAATGCAAAAATCATTAGACATCATTTTTTTTTATTAGACATGATGTCAATACACGCTCAGAACTCCATAATTAAGGAACCAAACCAAAACATCATGTAAATGTCAATCAGTTGTCACATCTGTCATTTAAAATACGAATGATTTTAAATCAAAAAACAAAAATCAAATCAGCTTCAAGCTGTAGGGTAGACAGAGGGAACCAAGTTAAGACATTCCGTTCTCCACTTTCTGCCGAATTTTGGAGACATTGCGTGTTGAGTGATGATTTTAATGGATTCAAAATTGATTTTTTCTACTTATTTTTAGATCATATCTCGACTCTTTACATTTGGGTCTACAACTTCCCGTCTTCTTTGTACTTTTACACTTGAAATTCGTAGTAAAATAAATAACAAGTTATTATACAAATCATAAATATTTATTTATAAATTGAACTTTACTTTTGCAAATTTCAATATAGGTAAGCTTAAGAACGCCCGAGCTCGTTCTGTTAATTATCATTTAGCAATTTCAAACAATATTATTTACGAGATTTTAATTTCGACTTTATCATAAAATTGTCAATATGAATAAATTTACAGCATTTAAATTTTAATATTATAGTATACTGTATTTAAATTAATTTGATTATGTAAATATTGTATTAGGTAGAAATATTAAAGTATTTCAGGTATTTTTTTATTCTTACAAATTATAATTACAGTTTTATATATTTTTAAGAGTTTTATAATCTTCTTTTCTGGAAAAAATTACGATATTTCTTAATGTTTTGTTTCTTTTTATTTTTTAAATACATAGCTTCACGCTATATCGCACATAGCAGAGAAGGCAGGGGAAATCTGAGATTATAATGCTAAGACACTCCGTTTCCCATAAAGATTAAATGTGGGGAACGCAAGGGGCGTTCCCCACATTTAATCAAATTCTTGAGTCATTGCGTGTTGAGTGGCGGAACTCAACGACTCTCATAACTTAAATATATGCAATAATTTACAAATAAAAACCAGAAAAATTGTTAACATAAAGTATTATTTAAACATAGCTTCTATAGAATAATCTTTGCTGTGTGAAATTCGTAAGACCACAAGCTATGTTTTGGATAACTTCACTCAGTTTAAGTAAACACTTGAGAGGCTACTGTTCCCAGACTTGTAAGTTATGGGTATAACAAATCAAAAGTAAATCGTATGGGGAGGGCGAGTCCTTATCTGTACCATCGCTGAGATCGTTTGGCTGTTATTGAATCTTCATCTTTCATGCTTGAAAAATTGTTTAAAAAAATTAAAGATAAATAAACAGTTAAACTTATATGACATATTGTTTTCGTTTATATTAAGATTCTAGTAAGATGCTTCTAAGAAAATTCTTACAAGCAATAAAAAAGTAATAACTAGTTTTAAATATATTTTAACATACCTAATACCCCACATAGTATGTTAGGCAGATGGAACCTGGGAACCTACTGTTAAGATACTTCCATTTCCCACTTACCGCTGAATTCTGGTGGCAATGCGTGTTGAGTGGTAGAATTCAACACCGCGCTTTGCCTCGTTGCCAGAACGAGAAAATGCAAATATTACATAATAATCGACAATATATAAAAATTATATACTATATACTGTAATCTGTGAATATATTTGTGTTATACATTTATTTAATTAAAAAATAACAAAGGAATGTTTATATAATATTCTTACTTACATAAAAGTATTATAAACATATCATCCATATAGCGATTTCATTGTTAACAGATGTTAAATTTCACATAATATTCTTTGTAAATCGGTATACATTACACAAATTATTTTAAAAGTACGAGAGGCGGTTGTGCGTTAATATGTTTTAACGAAGTACGTTGGTGCCGCTCCGATCTGTAAACAGTAGATCTCGTACGATGACAGATCCACCACAGAACCCCTCATTACCAGCATCCACACAGTAAACCAAAATATCATAAAATATCCCACTGTTCAACCTAAAATACACCTTATTGAAATCACAATAAATACAATATTCTCAAAATTGGAAATCTAGCGAATCTCGAGTAGAAGATATAATAGCATCTTTAAAACGAAGATAGAGCTATTATTGGGTGTTAGCAAGATTATTTGACAGTTTGAAAACGTTTACAGATTGTAGGTATATTGCGGGGGCAATCTGGCTTCCTGCTTTTAATGTAAACACCGTTTTGCCATGTTTTCACTGAAAATTAATTGGTAATTTTGAGTAACGGAATTTTATAATCATACATTATTTAGTATACATTAACCAAAGAATCCACATGTTTTTATTAAAATATTAATACTAAAACATACGTACATAATATATAGCCTAATTTCCAATTAACATTTCTTTTCAACGTATTGAATAATATAAAACATCCGAGATTTATTTATGCCTCGATTATTATTAAAGCTGTTCTATATTTCCTGGCCTGTGCTCCACTTAGCGTAACCCTCGCATATATGCAATAATGCCGTAAACATTTCCTCGGGTGGGACGTCGATATCCTTTAATTCTCTTTTTTGTACTTTCCGACGTCCATAAGAACTAAAAGTGGCTTGAGGTCTCTTTATTCCTGCGTTGACGAAGAAAGTCGGGGTTGGAGTAGTAACTATTGTGTTTTGCTTGGATTTAACAGCTTGAACAATTAAACACAGCAGATATCCACCAAACGCTAAGAAAGCTAAAGTAGTCACTGACATGGAGAAAATATTGCTTATTTTTCCATATCCTCCTTTCTTGTAGAGACTTTCCTCGTATTCTGTTCTTTTAATCGCAGGTGCTTTGATAGCCATAGCTTGGGCTCCAAATCTTTCAATGTAAGATGGTGTTGTTTCAGTCACATTATTATATTCAGTTGAGAAATCTCTTAATGAGCTCTTGAGTTGCAATAATTTGTTGATAGAGAGTTCGTTGAGATATTGCACCTCCTCCGTTGTCGGGTCTGCTGCTAACGCTTTCATAAGAGTACATGATAGAAGAAGAAGCAGCATTGTGTCGCGTTGATATCTCCGTGGAACTGAGGTACAAATACGGTGGAAATATTATCTCAAAGACTTTAGTTTATTCTGGTCTACTAAGCGCAACGTAAAGTAGCGGATTTTTATATATAGCTTTAAAAGAAGAATATTTACAACGATTATGGACGTAAATAAATATTTTGCAAAAATAAAATGGTTTATTGCATGTGCATACATATTTAGGTATATGATTCAATTATGGATTTGGTTTTAATTATATTTAAATCGTTACTTGAAGGCTGTAAAGGAATTCAAGTTGAAATTCGATTAATTAATGTCATGTGTGTAGGTATAAAAATATTAGTACTTAAGATCGCAGGTTCCTAAAAAGTTAAGTAACTTTTATCTTGCTTCATATCGTTGAACTCTATTGTTCTTATATTTTAATGAAAAGAAATCGTACATACACAGTGTGGTTTAAATTTAAAAGTATATAATAGATAAGTTGTTTTACAATGGTGTGTCATGGTAGAGTAATATCTTTTTTTTAATTTATAAAATTAAAAAATCTAAAATAAACTGCTCGCTGTGGGATACAGCACACAGAGGGAACCTAGTGTTAATACACTCCGTTTCCCGCTTCCCGCCGAGTTCTGGAGGCACTGCGTGTTGAGTGGCGGAACTCAACGCCGCGCTTTTCCTCGGCACCAGAGCAAGGAAATGAAAATATAAATAAATATTTTATTTCCTCGAATGGGGATCGAACCCACAACCAGTCGATTTTACAGTCAAACTTTGTGCCCCTGCGCCACGACTGGCCTCAAATAACATAGCCGTTATTGATATTGCTATATTTGAAATACAAAATGCTTGTAAAAATCAATCAAAATATTCTTTATTCAATTAGACAAATACAAGCAATTTATTTTACAATACTAATATTAATTCTGTTAAAACTTTGTGTGTGTTATTTATTTAAACTTAATTTTATAAAATCACATATCACCTGCCATAGTTTTGCCTAAACTTCTGTTTCATTTCTATGAAGATAATAAGTTCATTGATTTTCACGGTTATTACAAATTTTAAATGAAACTATTTTAACCGGATGTAAAATTTCTAAAATGTAAAACCTTAAATATACGCGATTAATCCGGTTAAAATAGTCATCATCATCGTCAGTCATTTAGAAATGAAGATAATTTTTTAAATCTACTCATTCCCAGAGTGGGAATCAAACATACAGTGACTGTGTGTGTTTACAATCACACAAAGCAGTGTTAAATAATCCATTCATTTTCCGCCGAATTCTGGAGGCATTGCGTGTCTAGCGAAGTAGCGAGTCGTGAGTAGCGAATCTTAACGCCCCATTTTACCTCAACACCAGAGCGACGAAATGAAAATATTAAATATTTAATTTCCTCGAGTGGGAATCGAACATGCAACCTGTCGTATTTTCAGTCACGCTTTTACCTGGCCTCAATCTTTATCATTGATGTTCTGCTAAAAATCTTAAGGCTTAATATCAGGAAAAAATAAGAGTTAAACAGATAACGTTGTCACTGATATGACTAGTGACATCTATCGGCATTTATTAGAATTTCAATTTAAATTTATTTTCCATTTCTCTAGTGTATCTGTTAATGAATCTGTAAAATAAACTATTAAAAAATAATGTAAATATTACACATTGATTTACTTAAAAGAAAACAACCTGTATTCAGTAAAAATAATGTCACTAAAACGTTATGCTCTACTGCGATGCGCTTGCGCAGCCATCACATCGTGTATCGAAGCATAACTTAGGCTTGAGCATACGTTACGTTGTTGTAGTTTTGTGCGGTCTCCTAAGATGGCGTCACTGGTGTTATATTTTATTTTATTTAAATTCGTAGCAGGAAATGAAAACTACAGAAGTGATAGTATTTTACATCATTTGAACAGCGGTATTAAATTTGCTAAAGAATTTTTGGGTATGTAAATATTTAAATATACGTAATTATAACTAATTAAGTAAATTTTTAATAGTGACTTCCTGTGTGTCTCTTTTTTTAAGCTTCACGCTGTATCCCGCACAAAGGCAGAGGGAACTCGGGAATCTAGTGTTAAGACACTTCGTTCAATTCCCCACTTTGTGTGATGAGTGGCAGAGTTGAACGCCGCGCTTTGCCTCGTTATCTTAGTGTTCTTTTTTATTTCAAAGATAATATTACCTCACATTAAAAATGTAAATATTTGAACACAAATTTTAAACTTACTCTTTATAGGTTCTGAATCAGTTGCACTGAAAGTGGCAGATTTTGTAGTTCGTGCCTTTCAACCCAAGACTTCCACGAACAAAAGACATCCACAATATCATAGCTATCAGGATGACAGTAAAGAGAACTTCGAGGAAGAAACAAAACCCAGCTACAATATGAATGAGGTTCCATATTCTGAATCACCGTTACGTCACTTAGTGCGTCTCCTAGGACTTCAGCCAAACCAAATAAGTGCAGTCGCTGTCAACGCCCTTATTTTCGTTGCTCAAATGGTAATGTAATATTTTTTTTATTTTTATGTTCTTTTAAGAAATTTATTTAATTTAAGCTTTAGAAAATTAAGAAATTTAGCTCAATATTTTCGTAAAAAAATATTACATACAGATAAAATAAAATATGATAGATAAATAAAAATGTTGTTAAAGAAAACCAAAAAAAAATTAAACCATCTATATAAATAGATATATTCCTTTAAAAGATTTCATATAAATGTATTTTTTAGATAACCACATTCTTGGCTGGACCAAAGCGTCCAAATAGAACATACAGATCAGAGGACTTAACAACATGGATTCTTAACAAGCAATCTCGAAAGCTCCAAGACCTTCTAGAAGTTGCTAGAAACGATTCATTACCTGAACAAATAGAGGAAATGATTAGATCGCAATCAGAGGAGGAAACCTCTTGCATTCAACTATTAATGTGTAAAATATCACCGTTTGTAAGTAAAATGCAAGATGCTATATTCAAGCAGAAGGATGTTAAAGTGGATAAGGAGTTACGAGGCGCCGCCTTCATGTATCAACATTTACCTACGCCAGAAGAGATTAACATTAAAAGCGATGTATGTGAAAGAAAATATAAAGATTGCAAATTATATGAATAATTTATTCAGTTGGGAAATAATTTTAATTTCAATTTCTTTTATATGTTAAGCATTTGTAACATATTTAATTAACTTTTTACTACATTATGATCATGTTTTTATTAAATACATAAATTAAAAAACTTTTATTTATTTTTCTAAAAGTTATATAAAATTACATTATGTAATGACAATTAAATTTAATTATAAATATATGTTAAATATTAAAGTACTTAATTTAGTTGTTCCATTAAGTTTGAGGTAAGACAGTTACTTGGCAAACAGTAAGCCAAATAGAAAACGCACCTTTGGTTCCGAGGGAAATTACCTAATGATTTCATGCGCATAATACATAAGTGATATCGTACATGCGAATATATGGAAGTAGCCGAAATATATTACATAATATATATAAAAGGCCAATGACCTCTAGGACATATAGAAGTTAATTACATTTAAGATTAATCGTTACATAAGACGTCTGTGCCGTGAGACTGCGTGGCGTTGGGACTCTAGGACCTGTTTGGAAAGAAACAAAATGTTACATAGTTCATATTAGTCTAACTACCACATATGACATAATCAGAAATATTATTTAATATAAATATTAGATTTTAAAAATATATCTTAACATTTTATTAATGTTAGTTTAATTTAAATGATTAGTATAATAGCGTCCACATGTATATAAGTGCCAAAAATCGGGACTCTTCAGGATCAACTTGCTAAAATGAATTGACCCTTGCCTGATTCATAAAAAATGTGAATCTCTTACTTATGAAAGTATTCATATAAATGTATTTTATTATCTCTCTGATTGAGAAACTGTAAATACGACGGTTGTGGGTTCGGTTCTTAATCGAGTGATGAAATATTTATTATTTTTACTTCATCGCTCTAGTAATGAGGCAAAACGCGCCGTTGAGTTCCGCCACTCGACATGCAATGCCTCGAGAATTCGCAGGAAAGTGGGGGACGGGGATGTCTTAATGGGAACGGAAGAGTTTTAAAAGTAGGTTCTCAGGTTCCCACTACGATACAGCGTGAAACTGAACAAACAAACAAAACAAGCTTCTAAGAAAGCTAAAGCTTATTATTAATAGCGACTTATAAGTATAGTAATAGTTAGTTTTATAAAAGAAAAAAGTTGATAAGCTTCACTATAATAGTCAATTACTTACGGTCGCACATTCGAAAAGTGTGAATTAACAAATGTCAATAGCGTATAATAATAGATGATAGGAGTTGTATAATAATAGATGATGTAATAATTAGATAGTGGCTGATCGATGGTTGGCAAGTGGTCTTACATAACCCTCACAGCAAGTGTATAGACGCAGGAAGAAAGTTCATTAATAGAATAAGCTTTACTGTTTCTATAACTATACATTTATTTTTATATTATCAAAAGTATTTTAATTTATTTAAAATATATATATTGTAATATATAAATATTACAATATCTAGATTATATATTATTAATAAATATTTTGGAGGAAATAGTTGGAAGTTATGGCTAAAAATGTATGAGTGACTATTAAAAGCACACGCATTAAATTTCCCTTCAATTCTTATCTTTAATGTCGAACAAAAAGTAAAATGATGAGATAAATACAGACATTTTGTTCACAAACAGAGGAGAAAGTGTCTTGGTCACACGACGCAGTCGGCCAAAAACAAAAATACAAAACCAAATCACGAACATTCACCATAGCGATATAAGTTTAATAACAAAACAAATATGTAAAGATAGAATATTTTAGTTTTTTTACTTTTTAGTTTTAGTTATTTAGTACAATCCTTTTTTTATTTCGTATTATTAATTACATAAGCATCTTAATAATAAACTTTTTTGCACATGTACATGTATAATAATTAAAAAAAAAGTCGGTTTCACACTGTATCTCCCACACAGCAGGGTAGGCAGAGGGTCCCTAATATTAAGGCACTCGTTCCACACTTTCCGCCAAATTCTGGAGGTATTGCGTGTTACGTAGAAAGCGGAACTCATTTGCCTCGACACCAGAGTAAACAGACAAAAATATAATAATTTAAATAAATATTTCATTTTCTCGAGTGGAGATCGAACTCACAACCAAACCCGTTTACAATCACACTTGGTGCTACTGCGCAAGGACTGGCCTCAATTAAAAAGCAATCTAGTTATAAAATAAGACCATGCCTATGTATGTATGTATGTGGTAAACAATAGATGAATAATATAAAACCGAGTCACTTTTTAACTTAAAATATCTAATCTTTATCAAAGGAACACAGTCGTAAATTTGACCAAATACTTAATATCTACTTATCAAACGCCTTGCCTCGTTGCCTTGGACTACTAATATATAGGTAATCGCAAAAAGATACCTATATCCTTTTTAAGTTAGGTTTATATTTTTTGGCTTGCAATTCTTATATTCCGGGTATATCATTCGCAACAATTTTTTTTTAATATATGAATTTGTTAAGAATTTATAATATACTATTTATTATTAGAATTAAAGTAAAAGTGAGCATGATGGCTACTTTTTATACTAAAAAAAGAGCAAGAGTACATTTTTCAGGGAATACACTTTAGTTTACTTACAGTTCGCGAGGCTCAAGCTGCGCTGTGCATTTGCGTAACTAATTAATAAAGTAGAATAAAAAAAGCTTGTTATTAGAAAGTAATCAAAAAAATCAACCATAATAAAAATCAGGCCAGTCGTGGCGTAGCGGCACAAAGTTTGACTGTAAAACCGACTGGTTGTGGGTTCGATCCCCACTCGAGGAGATAAAATAAATATTTTACAAAGTAAATACTTAAATTTATATTTCCATTTCTTCGCTCTGGTGTTGAGTTCTGCCACTCGACGCGAAATGCCTCAAGAAGTCGGCAGAAAGTCTTGTCAGACGATAATTCTAAGTAATTATCTTTAGGTAGCGGAAATTTGTAAAAATCGCCCTACAGAGATGCTAACAACATAAATAAGTTGTAACAAGCGTATAAAAATTTCGATATAACTTGATGAGAACTTATGGCTTAGTTGTCAGAACGCCTGGTCGGTTTCCAGGACGCGCGGGTTCGAGTCCCGTTACGTTCAAATTTTTATACGTTTTCTAAATAAGTATTTTTCTTCCCTACGTGTGGATTAACACTTTCAAAATGTTAAAAATATTTTTTTTTTTGTTTGAAAGTGTATACCTCATAGGTGGTCCCATAGTGATCACGTCAAGATCTAATGATGGCATCTTGGAGAAATCGAAGGAACTCTTTAAATTTTTCAGGCACTCTTACGACGATTTGAGTATATTTTGTAAAGACTCGTGTGTTTGCTTTCGGAATCACAGTTTGATGACGTGGAATTGATGATGAAGACCAAAGATGGCCTAAGTAGTTGTACTAGTTTTATTGTAATAGTTACAAGGGAAAACATTGTTAAAACTTTTCGCCAGAAATGAGATTCCTCAATCGTTGCATTTCTTTTTAACCAGCTTAAAAAAGAGGATATTCTCATTTTCAACCGACTTTACAAAAAGAAAAGGTTCTCAATTCACCCGAATATTTTTTATGTATGTTCTCGTCAATATGCCAAATTAAGATTGAAGCTACTAATAGTACAACCACTACGTACTCGATCGAACAAACCGACTTCAAACAATAAACTATAAAACTAAAAAGTATAAAATAAATTTACTTAACATAAAGCAAAACGTACGTTGATTTTGTAGATAAAAAAGAAAAAAAAGATTTTATAATTTTGAAGTCGGTGTCAAGCTAATGCTACAACAACCTTACTACAACATCTAATTACGAAGCCTGTTTGTTTTACTTGGCACCGACTTCAAAATTACAAATTCAAAGCTCAGCTTAGACCTCGCGAGCTGTACCTACCTTGGTACATTGATACATAACATACTTTTAAACACAGGTAGGTCACAAGTAGGTCGACGCATCATACATGTGAAAATATTGGAAAACAATAACATATAGGTACCTGTTTCCTAGACTTTTCTCTTCTCATCAAGTTGTAATTCAAAATCATAAGCCATTGTTATTTTGTACCTACGAATGATGCGTTCTACTTCACATTTAAGTCGCAATTTTTACTTTCTATGTGATATTATTCTATTTTTTTTTTTCAACTTCAACGCTGTATACTGTAGTAATACGGCCCCGACTTTTCGCCAAAATCTCGTGGCATTGCGTGTTGAGTGCTTAGCCTTGAGTCAAGATCCTTGACTTTACTATGACATTACTAGAGCGAGGAAATCAAAATATTTAATAAATAATTTCCCCGAGCGGCAATCGAACCTACAACCGTCGCGTTTACAGTCACACAAAGGTGTGCAAATACGACTTCTAAAAATGAAATATTACTTCGAAATTAATTTTACAAATGTATATTTTTTAAAATTTTCTATTCTAATCCAAATTTGATAGTGTGATGCGCCTATGGTGATCGGAATGCGGCGCGTCCTTCTGGGTCACGGCGGTAATACTCTGTCATTGACCAGTAAGAATGAAAGCCAACATTTCGCCGTTCCACTGCCCTACTCACGTTATACCCGATAATATTTTATTTACATCTATATTTATCATTATATTTTTCACTTGTTTTTTTTGCGTTAATTTAATAATGTTTGGTTTTCTAAAATGACATTTCTCTTTTAAATTTTTTTGGCGCTATGTATCATCTTGTGTATACTATAAGTATGGATTATGCTACCTTAACTTACCTTTACTTATAAATGTATACCTTAATACTATAATTAAAAGTTGAGGCCAGTCGTGGCGCAGGTGCACAAAATGTGCCTGTAAATCGACTGGTTGTTGATTCAATCTCCACTCGAGGAGATGAAATATTTATTTACATTTATATTTTCGTTCCTTCGCTCTGGTGTCGAGGGGAAAGCGCGGCGTTGAGTTCCGCCACTCAACACGCAATGCCTCCAGAAATTGGCGGAGAGTGGGGAACGGAGTGTCTTAACACTAGGTTCCCTCTGCCTACCCTGCTGTGTGGGGGGTACAGAGTGAAGCTGAAAAAAAAAGTTAAATATTTATAATTAAAAGTTAAATTCGCAGTAATAATAGTAATCGTTTGATTTACAACGAATTAACAGTAAGGTTACATGAACGATGAATCTATTTAGAAACTAGTCCCTAATACTATGTTTAAGAAAAAAAAAAGAAAAAAAAGGAATCACGCAATAGAGTAATAATTACATTAAATTTATTTTAGTCGTAATAACCGATTAAAATATTTTGTAATCATTAAAATACCTTCAAATAACTTAAATCAATGAATCAAATTCTATCATATTTGAGGCCGTTGTAGCGCAGAGGAGAGGAGACTTTTTTATTGTGGATTCGATTCTCACTCGGCATTCATAATTTTTTTTATATTTTCATGTTTCCTTATAACGAGGTAAAGCGCGACGATGAGTTACTCCACTCAATACCGCATATACAGGTGGAAGTGTCAGCGCTTCTTTTACGGGAGCAGCATATATGGTAAAATATTTCAAACTCATACCTAAAGAAATTAATCGAGATACCTCAACAGTTTAGACGTATGATTTTTTTTCATTTCATGATGTTTATCCATACCTGTATTTCGTGTGACACAGTTACGAATAGACCAATAACGTAAACACATACTTCTACAAAATATTACTAAAGGTTAAACAATTTTGAACTTTGCCGCCAATACCTACGTATACGTCGTTCTTAACAAATGGCGTTTTATTTTAAAACGATAATTTCATTATTTATTTTGTTTGAAAAAACTTTTTTATTGATAGATTTTTTTATTGTATTAGGCTTTTATAGAGTAGTTCAAACTGTGGTTTAATTTAAAGTGGTGCTGACACTTTCACCTTGTATAAGATTGATATGACCCGAGATCGTTTCTGGAGACTTGTATGGGACAATGAGTCACTGCCTTTCGTCATCTAGGGAAGTCCTATATTCTTGCAATGCGGGAACCGATAAAGATTAAAAGGAGTATAATCTAGTCTGTCCAGAATAAATCGTCTTAATACTTACATAGAGTTAGGCTTTCGGCAGATCGGATGATCTAAAATTATTTACATCAAAAAATCCAGATTTTATGCTGCTACTATTTGGACTTAGCCTATGAGATTACTTTTCTGTGGGATGTCAATGCGACTATTTTGTGTCGATAGTGGTTTCAGATAACGGTTTGATGCCTCGACCAACATCCTAAGAGGCGTAGCTCAGGGAGCATTTTTTTTATAAAAAAATGTGTAAAAAAGTCAAAGTGTATACAATATGTATCTATTATATTCCTGTTTGATTATAAAAGTATACAATATGTATTAAATTAGAATTAATTAGCCCGTTGGGATAACGTGGTCCGAGACGAATTTCCCAGAACCCCGATAGCAGACCACTGTGGAAGCCCTCTCAAGTCAAGTCAAGCAAGTCATTATTTTAAATTTCTTGGAGCTAGAAAACAAGAAGGCTGTACTGTAAACACGACTGGTTGAGAGTTCGATCCCCACTCGACGAAATGATATATTTATTTGAATTTATATTTTCATTACTTTGCTCTGGTGTCGAAACAGTGCGGCGTTGAGTTCCGTCACTCAATACGCAATGCTTCCGAAATTCGGTGGAAAGCGGAGAACGGAGTGTCTTAACACTTAATTGTGCGGTATACAGCGTAAAGTTGATTTAATCCAATTAATTAAACAAAAACAAAGACAAGTAAGCTTAGTTGCATGCGAAATTTACATAGCAGGTAATACAGTGATGAAAGGTAAACGAACTTGGCTCACAACATGTACTTTATAACGCCCTTTGCGGTCATAGAAATTGCTTACTCTAATGAGAGCTTGACACGATTAGATATTGCTAGTTCCGGTTATTTTACATCCTATATATAAATATAGTATAGTAAGTTATTGAGGCCAGTGGTGGCGCAGCGGCACGAGGTGTGACTGTAAACCGACTGGTTGTGGGTTCGATCCCCACTCGAGGAGATGAAATATTTACTTAAATTTATATTTCCATTTCTTCGCTCTGGTGTCGAGGTTAACCGCGGCGTTGAGTTCTGCCACTCAACACGCAATGCCTCCAGAAATCGGCAGAAAGTGGGGAACGGAGTGTCTTAACACTAGGTTCCCTCTGCCTACCCTGCAGTGTGCGGGATACAGCGTGAAGCTGATTTATTTATTTTTTAAGTTATATAGGTAAAGTGCGGTATAATAAATTATTGCGGTCGTCGTGGCCCAGGTGCACAAGGGTTTGGCTATCATGGGTTCGATCCCCGCTCGAGTAAATGAATTATTAAATAAAAATATTTCTTATCTCTGGGACCTAGGTATAAGTCTGGCGTTAAATTCCGTCATGCAACACGTACCACGAAAAATTCGGCGGAATATGGGGAACAGTGTCTTAACACTAGATTACCTCTGCCTACCCTGCTGTCCGCGGGATTCAGCCTGCAGCTGATTTAATTTTTATTTTTTTAAGTTAAATACATGTATGTATAAGTAAAAAAATAACATGAAATAATTTTAACTTTTACACAAATTTCACGATAAAGCAACAAATGAGTAGTTATGAATGTATGATTAAGATTTAAGCGAATGTACTTACTCGTTTTTACAACCAAAACATTTAGGAAATTTTAAAACTTACTTTCTCTTTTTTCGTTCCATTCGTATTAAAATGATACCGTTGATTATTTAAATGTTAGATATATTTTAAGATGACCCAGATGATAATTTCTAATTAAAATTCATGTAAGAATATATTGCAATTATATACATGGAAAAGTTAAAATGACTGTCCGTTTTGTCTTGCCAAAGCAAAGAATTGATTTAAAATAATTCTTTACTCCGAATGGGAATCAAATTCATGACCACCAGTTTACAGCCAGTCTGTCTCACTGAGGCACGATGGGTTCATAGATCACATTATTTATTATTATTCTAATACACACACACACACAGTTCAGTATAAATAACTGTCTCTATAGTACTCGTAGGTACAGTAGAAAAATATTGTACACAGATTGTGAATACGATCCCTATTGGAGAAATGTTAATCCTCTAAATTGTAGGTTGACTTAGAAATATATTCAAATATCTGACATCCGCGGTGTTCTACTACTATCTACTTATATTAAATTAATTTTCTTATATTTAACAACAGGAATAAGTATATACTATATAATAATGCTAAACTTAAAGAAAATTAAATTTTATAATTTATATTCGTGGTAAGTAATTAACACCGAGATGTTAACCTCTTTTGCTATTTCCATATAAGTGCTTTTCGTATATATAAATGCTTGACCATTAGATTCACTGAAGAAAAGTATGCCAAGAACGCATTCCAAGTTTACAGTTACCCTCGAAGCACACGCAAATTGACAAACACTCGAGGCTGTCATGGCGGCCCGTATAAATGTTACATATTAGTGTGAATTAGGGATAATTTAGAAATTGTACTTTTCTATTCAATTAGCATACGAGATGAATTACTAGATGGTAATACTTCTACCTAGGACCTACCACCTACCATAGTGTCTTTCATCATTTATTAGATTCACATGCTATTATAAAATTTAGTTTTTTAAGACATGTTATATAACTTTTTCTTGTGTCGATTGTAGTACTAATTAATTTAGTTCTCATATTTAGAAAATGTTATAAAATCATCTTCGTCGTAATCATAGGTGGAAAAAGTGTGCTCAATATGAGTTCTCATAAACAAATAGACAGTATAATAAATTACAAAATTACCTATTATTATCGGCGTCTTTTTAAGTCTTCACTCTGAATAATATTTTGTTAGTTAAATTTTTGGGGTGGGCACAAAACTATTCTGGGGTCGACATAAGAACTTTTTTTCCTTAAAATAGCAAAACAATAAATTCAAATTATTCATTATTAGGGGTTACTTTTGACTCTTTCATTTCGGAGGCCGAATAACTTGAATTTTAATTAATATATCCCTTGATAGATGTATAGATATAAATTCACTCATTTCATCGTTCACCTATATATTTCACACACAAACATACTGTTTATTTTACCAACTTTGTGGCAGGTGAATAAAAAATATGAAGAGACAAGTTACCAAAGTCACTGAATTTCTCTCCATTTAAAAGGAGGGACCCGATATAAGATAATGTATAAGTATATGTTGTGTATATTATAGTGGCTTTTGGCGCCAAAATCCCCTTGTTATATGTCAAAACCGTAGCGCGTTTTTATTTCCCAGAATAAGAAAGTTGACTGAATCACAGTGTTTCGTATAAAAATATATGTAGATAAACAAATCTACAACATTCAATAATACTATGTTGAAAATCTTTCGCATTTAAGGAAAAAATATATTTTAATACTTTATTTGGGTTAATGTTGTTAACTTTTTGTTGTTTTACTTTTATGAAAGGAAAAGTTAATTTGGCCAAAAACTTAAATGAAAGTTTTGTCTTGTTTTTTTTTTTATTTTTTATACCAGGTAAGTGTGTAACAAAACGCATTTAAAACACGTTTACGTTTTCTTCATACAGATGGAGTGACATTTTCATTTTAATAATGCAAAATCACGTATAACTTGGCAACTAAGTCAAACTTAAAGAACTGCTTAGAAAATAGATTTCCTTTCAAAGAAATACACTAAATTTTTGCTTAAAATATTAATTAAAGATTTAGTCTAGTCTAGATCTCAGTAGTGGAGGCCCAGTTTCGCCACTCAACACGCAACGAGAGAATTTTTAAGGGATTAACGGACTGTCTAACAATTAATAAATCTCTGCGTACACTGCTATAAAGCGTAAAGCTTAAAAAAATCTCTAGTAAAATTTTTTGTGACTAAGATAAGTTCTCTCAGCCTAATATGGCACTTTAACTTTAGTTCATTCACCTATAAGTATAATCTGCGTACACTACTTGATGTAAACAAATATCAAAGGTAACTAAGTGAGTTCTCTCTCTAGTTTCTCACACACTTTCCTAATGCAGAGAAAATTTATTACACGGGGTGATCCAAAAGTAATGATAATTATTTCTAGTGCACACAATATTTAAAAATATAACTACTCGCTTAGATATCTATTAGTTCAGTAAAAGCCGGTCAAGTGTAAGTCGGATTCTTCCACCGAGGGTTCCGTATCAATTTCGGTATTGTAGCTGAACGGGCAGTACAACTTATAAAAGTTGAAAAACTCATATTGTCCAAGAGCGTCAGATGTCTGTGTATACACTGAAAATTAGTGATAGCGCAGAAAAAAATACTTAAATATGTAGATATCTATCTAATTAATTTTGGTGCAATGCTTGTTCTTATCCCATTTATCCATATCAGAATGAAGCTCAAAAAATTGTTATTTGTGACAAAATATTAGATATGTTAATTTTTATTTTTAATATACATAGGAAATTCAATATTTAACCTACTTAAGTACATATAAATAGGTTCACATTCTTTAAAAGAAACTTCGTTACATAACATAATATCGTTTAAGTAAATATGTTTAGGTCGTATCATAAAACTGTTACGTTTTTATTAATATACTTATGCGTCATTACATCCTCTTTGAATGACATTATGCTTATTGCTTAAATATTTTGATCATATAAGATTGAAGCCTTGATGAGTAACCTCAAGGACGCAAGTGAAAGGGGCAAATGTATCTTTCTTGAACTCGCCGCCATTGGAAAGTGCTGGACCGATCATAATCTGTGTTTCTTGTATGATTAACTTATAATAACGTTAATGTACTAAGACCAGATTAATCTGGAAGTTATCTAAACATACTATGGTAATTATTGTTGTTCTATACAGTATTTTGTTTCTTAGCTTTATGCTGCATCTCAAATATAGCAGGGTAGGCGAAGGGAACCTAGTGTTAGGACACTTCGTTTCCCACTTTCTGCCTTCGTTTCCCATTTTAGAGACATAGTGGCGGAACTCAATGCCGCATTTTTGACTTGATACCAGATCAGAAAATATTAGTAATTAATAATTCATTCCCCTGAGTGGGAATCGGACCCACAACCGCCGCGTTACAGTCATAAGTGTGTTAGTGATTCAGTATTTTAATTCAGAGATATCTACCTAACTGTCCTTTTCTCTCTTATTATCTAATGGATTTTTTTTTCGGATTCGCGCTGTATTCCGCACATGCAGGATAGTCAGAGAATCTCCCCTCTTTCCGTCGATTTTTTGAGGCATTGCGTGTTGAGTGGCGGAACTCAACACCGCGCCTTATCTTGGTACCAGTTGGAAGAAGTGAAAATATTCTTATTCCCCCAAGTGAGAATCGAACTCACGGCCGTCGCGTTCAGTCAATGTGGCTGTCAAATATGTACTTGTGCTTCTGCGCCACAATGGCCTCAATTATAATGTAACTTTATAAACAATTATAATTTGCCAAATTAATAAAGAGCGTAAATAAATATAAATAATTTAATTTATATACATAGGTACTTGGAAAATTTTAAATAAAACGAAAATGATTAATAAATATTTATATTTTATTTTAAAAGCAACATTAAAACTTTACACTTAAGCACATCTGAACGATCGCACTTACCCAGTTTTACTTGTAAAAGATTCATCCGACTTCTTACCTATGGGACAGTAATAAATGTTATAGGTATAACTAATTGATATTTTATTGACTGTAATATATTTAAGATGGAGCTGATAAAGTCATATTTAGTAGCTCAAAAGAAATATCATCATTATATATGAAATGATATATCTAAAAAGAGGCCAGTCGTGGCGCAGTGGCACGAAGTGTGACTGTAAAACCGACTGGTCGTGGGTTCGATCCCCACTCGAGGAGATGAAATATTTACTTAAATTTATATTTTCATTTCTTCGCTCTGGTGTCGAGGCTCAGCGTGGCGTTGAGTTCTGCCAACACGCAGTGCCTCCAGAATTCGGCAGAAAGTGGGAAAGAAGTGTCTTAATACTAGGTTCCCTCTGCCTATCCTGCTATGTGCAGGATACAGCGTGAAGCTGATTTTATATATCTAAAAATATTGTAAAGAAATGCCAACTAAATGCTTATGTGCTATACAGTTCGGTCAACAAGTCATAGCCGCCCCGAAATTAGCTGTAAATGGCTAGGCAGCTTTAGTAATAGGGTTTTTCCATATTTTTCATTATTTTCTTACCGAGTAAATAATGCGCAAAAGTTCGAGCAACCTACTTTCAGTGCGGCCACAACTTGTTGACCGTACTGTACTTAGAGCAATCACCTTAAGAACAAGTTAATATTAAGACTAGTATACAAACTTTCGGTGGCGTGGACACTGGATCTACTGACAATGTCTGTCTGTATACAAAGGACAAAACTCTCGTCCTGAAAATCGCTACATAAATAATCTTTTAAATAAGTGTAATTATGAAAGAAATGTTGATATATTTATTTAAAAAAATTTAGGCCGTCGTGACCCAGGGGCTCAAGGGTGCGACTGTAATGCGACGGTTGTGGGTTCGAGCCCCACTCAAAGAATAAAATTATTATTTATAAATTTTATATATTAATAAGTTCTTTGATTTTCACGATTATTACACATTCTAAATGAAACTATTTTAACCGGATTAATCGCATATATTTTGTATTATTATACATTTTTGGAAACCCAACGTTTCGAACACTTTGCAGTAGTCCGTGGTCACGTGTAGACTATATATTATTTTATTTTTTTTTATTTCTTCGCTCTGCCACCAAGTCAAAAACCCGGCGTTAAATTCCACCACTCAACGCGCAATGCCTCGAAATTCGGCGGAAAGTGGGGAACGGGGTGGCTTAACACTTAGTTCCTTCTGCCTATCCTGCTGTGTGCGGGATACAGCGTGAATCTGATATATTTTTAAAATTTTTAACATTAGATAAATATAAGTAATTTTACATATAGCCTGAGCGTTCCGGTATTTAAAGACATATTTATCGCTTCGTTGCAATTAACACATTATGATAAGGATGTAAATCCTACTAATATTATAAATGTTAAAGTTTGTGAGGATGGAAGTTTGTTCCACTTTCGGGCAAAATACCACAGAACGGATTTAGATGAATATTTTCAGTAATATAGTTTATTCATTAAAATAACGCATAGACTACAAATTATATAGATTTTGTATAATTTGGCTATATTTTTTTTGAAATAAGAAAATGTTATACTAGTTAATATCAAACAAATAATAATTCTTATCATATAAACAATCTAGTTCTATGATTAATATACTCACATATAATCCTCTTACCCATACGTCTGTGCACATCAAGCTTTACACCTTACCTGGAACAAGAAAGGGCTTATTAAATCAATCGTTCCTACATATAGGACCGGATGGGTGGATGTTTTGTTCCGTGATACGTTCACCTGATGTCCTTGACAAGGACTGTAGGATCGCGGGGCCCAACGGGACGAACAGGTCGGACACACGGACAGACGGACCAACTAGCACAGTTAGCTATCGCACTCTTAACTGGGTCATCCTATATATATGTGAAGTTCAAGGCGCACCACTCATTGCAAGTCAAACTCTCGCACAAGCAACACGCACTTTCACCGGTGACGAGTGGCTACCCCGTGGCAGATATCAATAAGTGTTAGTTAGTGATTTAGTGTTTACCCTTTCAAACAAAATAAGGTAAGAAATTTTCAAAAAATGATTTTCAGCAGTGAGTGAAAATGTGATTTTAACGTGATCGATACCGATGGATTGGACGCTCTTGATACGTGATATGGTGATACTATTACTAAATAAAGGTGGTTCTGGTGTTAACTATAAAATATGTCGAATTTAAATAAATGTATATATGATTTGCTCATATTAATAGTTAAACATAGGCACAATGTGTCATTCAAATTTCCCGCCATTTTGTTGAACACCTTCCATAATTGTGAAAGTATAACTATCACGACATAATATTAAGATATTGCTTCGGAGAAAGTAAGATGATCAGTTCAAAATTAAATCATATTTTTTTTAAATTAATTTTGTAATAAATCAATTCTTTTTTCAGCAATATAAATATAAATTGTAGATAATATAAAATATTGCACAATTTTTAAATATAATTATAGAAATAAAACCATCTAAGCAATACAAAAAATTAAGATTCATAAAGTGCTGTCTTAACTTATATGACAGATCAGTATTTAACTATTTACCTATTTAAGTACCGTACATATTTTTAAGTTTCGAGATATTTTTAAGATTAATAAAGAAGAAAATAATTAATTAAAATATATAATCATTTCACATTTTGTAAAACAACAGTTTCGAAACACAAAAAAAAAACAAAAGCCGTGTCTATTGCTCATTTAAATAAACATGAAGCGATTTGACATAACGCATGTTTGATTTTTTTCTGTATTCATAAACAAAAAAAAACTATTGAAGTTATTGACAGTTATGTAATAAATCCCATACGCGACTCGATTCGCACGGCGTCTTTCATAGGAAGAATAGGCGCGTAACAATGGTAAATACATTACATGCCAATAAAGAGAGACAAATACTTGACGAGGTCACGTGGATTTCACAGTGATCAGAACGAGGATTCACCACCAGAAGCTTTACATATGCAAATGAAAACCTTCACTTTCTAAAATGTGAAAATACGGTCTCATTCAACCTTGAAATAAACGTGATGGACGAAAACAAAAGCCTCTATATATGATTTGACACACTTGTCATAATATCTATGATTTTTTAAATTAAGGAAACTTAGGCCAGAAGCGCGTGACTGTAAATGTGACAGGTTGTGGGTTCGATACCCACTCGAGGAAACGAAATATTTAATTTTTTTATTCGATCTGGTGTCAAATTAAAGCGTGCCAGCGATTAATGCCACTCAACAATGCCTCCAGATTTCGGCGAAAGTAAGGGGCGAAGTAGGAACTATGCTCCCTCTGTCTACCCTGCTACTCGCGGGATACAGCGTGAAGGTGAAAAAAAAAAGAAAGCATCAGGTTAATTGCTTGTGCAAATGTGAGCTCGCGCTTGAGAACGGTAGCTGAATTTAAATCTTAACGGTTTACATTTCTAATTGGACCAATCAATTAATAGAGCGTATCAAAAGAGTTATTCTTTTACTAGTACATCAGAGTAAAACGCACTCGTACACGTTCATCTTGAAATAATAATAAATGAAAACTTATCATACGTGGGTTTAAATTAACTTGAAATTAAAAAATATATTGTTTTTTAAGTGATCGTATTTTGATGTAAGAAAAAAGAGTAAAGATGGAGACAGAGAAGAATTTGAAATTTATTTTAGGTTTTTTGAAGTGTGTCTCCGAGCTCCACTTTCCGCGTTTTTGTACATATATATTATGTACCGCTATGTAAAATTTCTAACTCATTGGTATTTAACACGTTCAGTTAGATAAGTCCTAACTGAGTTAGAATGGAGTTAAATCATATTTTTTTCGCATTACATAATGCAATACTAAAACTTCAGTAAGACTGTTTTGTTTGTATAGATATGTTTAAACAGCTCATTAAAAGTCTTAAAACGTTCGCGGATAGTGTTGAAAGTGGCGAAGAAAGCTGCTACGTATGGTCAATACCCGCCCAGCTCGCGTGCTGTCACCTACACTACCAGTAGTTTCTCGTGTGCTCTAACAAAAATTACATATAAATACAATAATAGTTATGCAACGTTTACTTTTCAGAATGGAAAAAAATTACGTAAACGCAACGATATTTAAATATTAAAATGCATTAAAAAATTATATTTGAAGTTAACAACTTTCATATTTTTTTTAGAAAGCAAATAATACCGACGTACCTACCTATACCAAACAAGTTCTTCAAGTCGCAGGTCGTAAAGCATTCTGATTCATTCCTTTCATATCCAAAAAACTTTAAAGTGAAAGTTGTGACGCCGAGAGAGGAATCTAGTCATTCACCGGCCGTTGTTGGATAATAAAATCGCTTGAACGCGACAGTAATTATAGATTATCTTAGAAATGATATACTAAATATTTATAGATATTGATATTGCTGTTATTATGGAGTAAATTTATATGTCAAAATGTAAATATTTGTAAGGAAGAAACTTTCTAAATAAACATGAAAAATTAAAGTTTCATTGGGTGCACAAGTGGAAAGGACAGATGAAATTAAAAGCGTTATCTTATCAGTAACGTCTATCAACTTGTAAAATATGGTGCAAGATAAACTAATAAAGAATTAAATATATGCAAATATAAAATAAATTATAGATTAAAATATTCTGTACGACATTAATAAAAAATATATATTTAAATTAGGTATAAGTGGAAAATCTAAATATTCAAAACAGATTCATTGGATAGCATTAACTTGTCAGTTGCATTGAATGAAATCAACAACAAATCGGTACCCAGAAACGTTTCGCTAATGTAAAATGCTCGAATAGCCACACCGTTCCTATTCCTCCGCATCAGAACTGTTAAAAACCAATACAAAATGTCCACGGCTGAGTAATCAAGCCCGTGTCCATATCCGCGTGTGAAACACGCAGCGGCGGACTTGCACACGGTTTTAGAAAGCGGATCGCACACCGGACCGGTCGGTCGGCGAATAACGAATCCAAAACGACAACGAGAAAATACTTTATATAACATTTTCATTTTCTCGATTAGCGCACAAGAATAACTTGATCCAGAAAACGAGTGAAAATTACGACTTTTATTTTTCCACGACGAATTTCCGATGAAAGTAGGGAGCCAGTTGAGCAGGCCGTGATGGCAGGTCTGAGCCCTCACTCCGAAATTAGAGAAACGTTAACCTTGCGCATCAGTGGCACACGCGACCGGCTCCCGCGGCTTTCTCCTATCACCATGATCACGGGCTTCAGCAACTTTGCACCTTGCACTGCCTCTGTACTAACTACAGCTATATAAATATATTTGGAATTTACAGAAAAAGTAGTACATAATAGTGGAAGACGAACGAAAGTGAGGCTTTCTTAAAGTGCATTGGAGTCAACAGCCTCTGACTTCGCTGCGTAGGGTCACTGGGTTACGAGGTCGAAGATAACTTATTGTCGTCTCACATTGTCACAGTATAATTGTCATATATTATATCTAATAATGTAGAAAACGATGATTGATGTAGAAAATATGAAAGAAAAATCATTTTAAAACTTTCATCAGCAGCAGCAGTATGTCCACACGTAAAGTATACATAGTAGATGTAACTGTGTAAGTTATTTATACTATACTTCGTGAATTAGATTTTAATTAAATTACTTTGAAATATTTGTGGTTCCTATAAAGTCTTGATAGTAGACGAATCCATCAGTAAAATAACCATATCGTAAAAATCACAATTAACCGTGGCTAAGGTATATAATTTCGAACATTTCTTGTTAGTAAATAGTAATAATTACTACACTAAAAAGCAAAACTCACCCAGACGGCGCCAGAACGGACCGCTAGTGTTAAATAATTAAGTAGTTAGTTTCCGGACTACTTCCTACTTTCTCCAGACTTAAACTATAATTGCCTATCTCCGTAATAACAAAGTTGAAAGCATTACTTTAACTCATTATAATATTTAATAATAATAATAGTATTTAATAATTTCTTCTTACAATTACACTTGTGTCCAAACAACGATACAACGTATACATTAAACATTAGCGCACAAGGCTTACGTACAGAATTTCTCCAAGAGAGAATTTTACACATGCACTAACGCCCGTTAGCGTCGAGTGAGATGAGTAAACTTGGAACATATCTTGCCGAAATGTTAAATTTTTCAGTATATATTAAATAATGTTCATTATAAGGAATTTTTTAGATACTCATAAAATTTAATTATAGCTGCTCGGCTGATCGTAAATGGACAAAGACAAATTAAAAAAATATATAAGGAATTTAGGATAAATAATCCAAACGAAACTATGATTTTAAACAATTTATTACTCCTCTACAATTAATCATACATAGATATATATTTTACACATAGATAATATTATAAAATCTAGAATACTTCCTGTTTTAGTTAAAAGTAGCTTTAAGTGATCTAATAATGTGAAGTACGGCTACTCGTGACCGTTTCTATTAACTTCAATTTATAGAAGTGGCACCTTATGCAGGTGCGAGGTGACATCTGAACAACAGTTAGTGAAGACCGGGTCACCTGTATAGAGATTGTCGGTCAAACCGCTAACACACTTCCATACCGGATAGGTGATCAAACAGCGTATCACCGCATATTACATCTCGGCGATAAAATATCATAACATGGAAGACTTTTCTACTAGAAAGTAGTTCATAACGTTAAAAAAATACACTTAAAAGTAATTACTAGCTGACTTAGGTCAAATTTGGAAACTTCTTGTCGTACGTCTAAGACTTAATTACTTAAATAATGGACATCCTGCAATTAGACTGCATCCTCAAATAAAAATTAAGTCCACGCGTGCGACCACTTTCAATAAACAAGTTGAAGTCAAGGCAATTAACTCGATTTTACAATTATTTAACAAAAAAATGTTTAAACTTTCTAATAGAAATTAAAGAACAAGGTGCGAAGACAGTGCGAGACCTACTATTTTTTAACAATTTCTTGTACAACTTTATAGTCGCTGATATTAATTAATTAAATTTTTCATATATTTATTTAGTTAATTTACGTAATATTAAAACAAAACTTTTATTTGCAGCATGCAGCAAAAGGTGACAGGATGGGCATTTCTGGCCCTGATCTGCTCGTCGACGATTCTTCACACGATGGCGTACCCGCAACATATGCCTCTTGTTTCTCAGGTAATTTTTTTATATTGATCGATGGTTATATTCTATAAAATTTCCAATTTTAATTGTATTGATAACTTTAATCTTCGGGTTCTTTTAGGTCAAAAGCAATGTTCGGACTCAAAACCCACAGTATTATAGTAACTCATTGCCAGCACCTCACCGAGAACAAATAGCAGAAGAACGAAAATTTGCCGAAAAATCGAATGCGTTGAAGAAAGTAGCTCTCGATGATCTAGATGATATCCAGAACAATTCTATATCAGATGGCGGTTCCTCATGGTCAAACATGTTAGGTGTGACATTCATTACCCAAATTAGATTGTTTCAGAAAAAAATACATATAGTGTGTGACCTTCTATGTTTATCTAATTACTCCATTTTTCTTCAGGTATGATAATGCAAATGATTTTCAATCCTGCGGGCGCCGTAGGACCAAACAAGAGCGACAATCTAGATACAGATTCGGCTGCACCATCTCCTTGGACATTCTTATTCTCAATGGGTCTGAAAATCCTGACCGCAATTCTAGGAGGCGCAACCAACAACACTGGAATTGACAAAGTGGACAACGAGTCTTCACCAATGCAGGTACAAACTTTGTCATCAAGTAATATTGTCCATCCAACGCATGTTAAGTTTTTCAAAAGAAAACATAGTAATATATTGTATAAACAATTATTTGGCTACAATTCATACTGATCCACTAACATCGATCTGTAGATACGCATATTTATAGTACATTATATTATATTTATTATATTGAAAACACTAATGTAAAGCACCTATAAAATTTATTCCTCACATATAGTAAGCAATCCAGTTTAGAATTTAGATACCTACAAATAACTGCAGCCTTCCTAAGACTATCTCACAGAAAGTAAGAACATTATAATTTATAATGTGAACATTCTTCTTTGAGGTAGTCCAATACTTTAATTGTAAATAGAAAAGTATGGTTATGGAGACGGTGTCGCTTCTCGCTTGCTTCAGAGTATATTGGCTGCGGTACTGTCGACGGTGCTCGGTGCAAAAGATCCCGACCAAGTGGCCTCCATGGCAAAGCAGGCTGGAGAGGTACGCGAGCTATCCTTCCTATCCTCATAAAACCGACCATTGTCATATATACAAAATCATTTTCATATTCTATCCTAGTCGTATTTGATTTGTCACTTAAACATTATTTACGTTCACTTAAGCTGCTATTTATTTTATAACAAACAAAACCGAACGTGGTCAATAAGACAATGAGTACATTATAAACGTTCTAAATATAAAAAAATTATATACACGTTATTTTATTTGTTTTCAGTTTATCAACATCGTCGTAAATCTTCTGGATGCTCTCAAAACCTCGTTCTCTCATCGGTCACTTGCTGCCCGGTCAATGGGAAAGAAGGACTCGGTCAGTGACGCGGCTATGGCTGGTATCGCCATGTTGAAGACGTACGCCAGGTCGTTCAAAACGAATGATGAAAAATGCCTACAAAAATATTTGTGCGACGCTAATAATGAATGCTCCTCGGACATTGGACATAACAGCGTCTTCTGCCAGCTTGGAACGTAAGTATATATTTTTTTATTAATTTTAATCGACATTCAGCTCATATTTATTTTTTTGACGAATGCTAATAAATTTTTTAATCATGTATTATTAACGACTTGCTCCAGATACGCTGCGAGTTTTATTTTGGAAAGACAATCTGCTGGAACCTTCAACCAATTTTACGAAGCCGGACGTCGTGGACGTTCAGGAGCAGACTGCCGCCATATCTATCTTGAATGTAACGAAGTTTAATTAAGTTTCTTTTTCAAATTCAATTTTACATGCCACAAATACGTTTTTTTTAATAATAGGCAGTAAAACATTTGTATAAAATATCCGTTACAAATTTTTCGAAAATCATAAAAATATTTCAAATCACTAATAATCTTGAATGTTCGCTTTGAACAAACTGGCAGTTTATGCCATTGCACAGTGTTATGGATAAATTAAGGTATTATTTATTTAAATTATTTATTTATTTAACTTATTCTAGAACTTATCGCTTAGACCCCAATAAAATAGCGCGAAATGTAGTTTTCCATTTTCAAACGGTTTTGTAAAACAAATCTTTTGAACTTTTACGAATTGGCATCGAATTTATTTTTTAATTCTGCCAATAATATGTAATTAATGACTGATGTTTGGAGTGATATGAATAAATTAATATCACATAATATAGTTAGTAATAATATTGTGTATATTTTTGTGATCGAGTGATTGAGGACGTCCTTGTGTGATTGTGATTGTAAAATAAAAAAAATTAAAACAAAACCGAGTTTTATTTATGTTATTTAAACTATAGTTCAATAATTATTTTAAAAAATTAATCGTGGCATATGGGCATTATTTTTATTTCTTCTCTCTGATGTCGAGACAAAACGCGGCACCAGACGAGTCCCGCCACTAAACACGCAATGCCTTCAGAATTCAGTGTAAATGAGAAACGGAGTGTCTTAACACTAGATTCCCTCTGTTTATCCAGCTGTGATACAGCGTAAAGGTAAAAAAAAATTGACATCTGTTTATGGGATAATTTGTGGAAAAATTATCATCTATAATACCGTTGCGAGTCGCATATTAGATGCGGCAGAACAACTGGAGCGCAATAAACATATCTTGCCATAACACGTACACCTTGACATTCGCATTTCTATGAGGCAAGTGACAAGACGATGGAGAACTACCACTCTCAGAGGGGATTACCCGCGATGCAGCTCGCGGAAAGGTTCGTAAAAAATGTTTAAATACAATACACGCGATGGGAAGCCCCATAACTAAAATCCGGCAATAACAAATACCATTCAAATATTGTAGTTCGTTTTTTTTATAAGTTTTAAATTTATTTTTTTATTGTATACAAAAAACTGAGGTTATAATTGTATATCAAAAACGAATTTTAGATACGCAGAATATGCGGGAACCGCACATGACCAACCTGTATATTATCCATACGAGCCTTCTCCACCGGCCCAAGGGCACCACCACCTCGTATCCACAAAACAGTAAATATTATATATTTTTTTTCTATATAACAATTTAATTATGGTATACGTATAAATTATAAACGTATATAATTTTTTTTATGAATTTGTAAAAATGTGTTAATTTACGTAGCAAAATTTTTTTTTAGCCACTACGGAGGCATTCAAAAAAATAGCGCGGCCATGTCCGCTCTCACTTTACTTGCATTTCTATTTTTTCTCCACATTCTCCAACAATGCCTGAAGGACCACATGACCGCTATGAGTACACCACAAGTGATGATAATGACTGGTGGCAGGGAAGGTGAGGAGAACATTGCAAAGCAGTCTCATAGTAAATTTGATAAAACGGGCGAAATGGACGCAGATACAATGAATAAAAGAAATCCATTTCAAGAAACAAATACAGAAATGACAAATAATGATAATTATTTAAAGATAACCACTTCTGAAGACGCGGTGTGGAGCAAATCCCAAAAATACCGGAATAAGTTCAATAAAAACACGGCATTTCCCGAAACCGTCGACCAACCAGAGAACTATTAACACAAATTTTACGTCAGTTTCAATATTTATTATGAAAATTAATTTTGAAATAAATTGGTTTGGAAATAAAAATCGTTTGTTTATTTTTTCATTTATTTATTATAGTGACTTGTAATAGTTTGAAACAATACCCACGAGACAAGTTTTACTTAATAACTTAGACTATACTTAAATTGTTTATAAACACCACAACTGTTTTAAAATCATGTTTCACTAAATTTCATACGTTTAATAAAACACATAAAAATATCAAATATTAAAAACAAAAAGTGATAAATCTATGATCAATCATTAGTTTCAAATGAAAAGATAAAAAAAATGTATGAAACTTGAAATCCATGAACATTTTCAAGAGCTATAATTTGTATGCTAAAGAAATGAGTATATTATAGAAAGAAGAATAAGAAAATATTTTTAATCATCATTTACTCTATAAAACCAATTGAATTTGTAAGCTAAAAATGTATAAAAATGTTAAATTCGTTAGTGGAAAACTAATGTTCTTAATATAATACTTTATTTTAATCTATCAAAAACACGATTTCTAATAGCTACCACATATTTCAAATTTAAATTCTATTTTATTTTGTACATTATGTAAAATGTGAAGGATAACAATGTAATTATTACAATAACTTTATTACATAAAGAATTATTTAACTAATACGATCGAGCTTGTCCTCCTTTCTATTGCATTTAAATATTGACAGTTCTTTTCGATTTATTTATATCTAGCTTTAACCGTAAATAAAAAAATTGGATTATATTAAACTTTCTCACTATCCAACATTATTGGTGTATTAATTGTCCATAGGACTGTAAATTAAATAATAGTCATATTTAACACGTGTATATAATATTTATTGCTTAGAATCGTCTAACCCTTTCTATATATTTAGTCTGGGTGAGTGCGCTGGAGCCCATAGTGGGGTCCGTCATTCGGTTCCAGTCGGTCTGTCCTACGACAAATCCAATAGCCCGCATCTTCTCCTGTTCTCTTCTCTCTTCAATGTCCGCCCACCGTACCTGTTTTAATTATCTATATATTAATACGTGAAGTAAGAGAATTTTGTGCTTCTTTTTCACGCAAATTTCGCGGACGAAGGAGTATGAAATTTGGCACAGTTATAGTTTATATGAAAGAATGCAGAATCCTAATACATTTTTTTAAATAATGCATATAAGATACATTAAATAAAATATATATATATAACACACACTACCACATATTAGTATTTATAAAGTGACACACTTCGCTATGGTACACGTACAAGCGTATCATCCTGTAGTAATGTGATAAAACCGCTAATATTACGATTTAAACTTACCCTCAATGATAAGTGATAATCATTAAAATATATTTTTTCACGTGATTAATATTATACTCGTCCTAAATACAGTGCTAGCTCTGATATTAATAGGAGTCCCAAATCGATATGATAATTATTTTTTTTATATCCATTTTTTTTGTTTTTTATAACCACTTAAAATGATCCCACAGTTTTAATTACTCTACAAAAGCCTAATACATTTTTTTTCCCAAAAGTGAATGAGTGAGTGATTTTTTCAAACAAAATAAATAATAAAATTATCGTTGTAAAATAAAACGCCATTCGCCAGGAACGACGCACGCACACATGAACCTATCAAAGGGAAACCGCCGCATACGCATCAATCCGAAATCGAGTCGTAGGTATTGGCGGGAAAGTTCAAAGTTGTTTAACCTTTAGTAGTGTTTACGTTATTGATATCTATGCGTAACTGCGTCACACGAAATACAGGTATGGATAAACATCGTGAAAGAAAAAAATCCTACATCTAAACTGTTCAAATATCTTGATAAATTTCTTTAGGTATGGGTTTAAAATATTTTACCCTATATGCTGTTTACGTAAAAGGAGCGCTGACGCTTCCACCCTGTATATATATTTTTTAATAATTTATAGTATAATTATTAAAATAATATATATATTTCTTATATTTGATCTGTGGTGACGTTCTATTTCAAAATGATTCACGAATAACAATCACTTATGAAGAATTTAGAAATTTATACGTAGACAATGATATCCAAATGTAGCACGAAAAAAATATGCAGAAAGTAGACAATTCACTTGATGCTTAACAAACTACTTACCAATTACCAACATATAATTTACATATATATATATTTTAAATACGGTATATATTTATATTGTTTATTATTCAGATATAACAATAGAAATGAATAAGCCGATAGACCCGTGCACAATTTCGTACGCAAAATAGTGCACGAGGGAGGGTAAAAAACCCTTTTTCATAATTCATTAAACTTTTCTTATGTAGTGCATGTAAGCATTTCTCATTTTTTTGCCACAGTTTCAAATAGTTATTCAAAATAAAAATATCAACTATTTATTCCATGATATCAGATAGTTTAATTATTTTATTTTGGGATTTCTTACAAAGAAATTTATTTTTATCTGCAAAATGTGTAAAAATCTAAACGAAGGTGGCAAAAACTTTTCTTTTTTGTTACTTCTTATATCTTTATTTTTATGTGGAGCTGAGCGAAGCTATGTTGCGCAAAATTTTGCGAATTTTTTGCGGAAATATTGTCAAATTTTCTATTTTGTCCACACACACTGGGTAAAGTTAGTCAAAACCAGGAAAATATTGGGACAGTACAAAAGAGAGAAAAATTAACATAAAAAATAAAATTACAACAAATATAAGAAAAAAACTACATAATATAGAGCTCATTATTAAGCCAAAAAAAAATTAATAAAAAAAAATAATTTAGTCTAAAATTAAAATTTTTATATATTATGTTCTTATATACATAAAATAATTGAGTTTTAAATAACGCATAATAAATTAAGACATGCGAATGTCCGTGCTCCTTTTTAGCTCTATAATTTTTTTTGTATCCGCATATCTAACTTGGCTTGATCATTGTGCAAAAATTTATTGAAAATAATAATATTACGATAAATATATAATAATATAATCAAAAAACATAAACAAAAAAGTTTTTTTTTTAAATACGACCGCAAAATTCCAAAAACAATAATTACTTTATATGCAAGTAAAGAAAATTGCGTCAACGTTTTTTTTTAAGTAAAAACCCAAGCTTCTCTTGCCGTCAAATAAGAATGATGTATGACATCTTCATGTAGGTAAATAGAATATTAACATATCCTAAAAGCTCCTCATAAATAAAGATGTACGAAAAAGTGTTATAAATTCAACCGAGACCCAAATACACTGTAAAAAAAGCAATATTGTATTAAATGTTTTGTATCACCGAGGCTGTCATGGCGCGAGGGGTGTAAGCGTGCAACTGTAACCGCGACGGTTGTGGGTTTCTTTTTAATATTTTTAAAATGTTATTCCACACTTAGGAAAGGAAAATACTTATTTAGAAAACGTGTAAGGTTGTGGGTTTGATTCCCACTAGGAGGAATTAAATATTTAATATTTTCGCTTCGTCGTTAAGTACCGGCACTCGATACGCAATACCTCAAGAATTCAGCCGAAAGCAAGGAAAGGAGCGTCTTAACACTACGTTCTCAGGTTCACTCTGCCTACCTTGCTTCGTACGGGAAAGAGAGTGAAGTTAAAAAATATCTCGAATTGTGCTATGTTGTAATAAAAAAAATCACATAATCGCTAAGTGACTTTAAATCGATGCAATAATTTGAAATCATAATTAAAAATGTGCTAAGTAACAATGGATAATGTCAACAATATTTTTTTATTTTTGTAATTTTTTATCATTTTAAAATTAAATTTAAAAATAATTTTAAAAACTTAACAACTTAACTGACTGTAAGTACGAAGGTAGTGGGTTCGATCCTACTCGGAAGAATAAACAAATTTTCATTTCACTCTGGCAACAAGACAAAGCTCATAATATTCGAAAATTGAGAGGAAAATAGAGATTGTCTTAACACTATGTTTTCATGCCTATCCTGTTAAATGCATATTATAGATAGTGTGACGGTAAAAAATTATATATTTTTTATGTATGGTAAATACATCTATTAGAGTTTGAGGCCAGTTGTGGCGCAGGGGTACAAAGTGTAACTGTAAAATCGACTGGTTGTGAGTTCGATCCCCGACTCGAGGAAATGAAATATTTATTTACATTTATATTCTCATTTCTTCGCTCTGGTGTCGAGACAAAGCGCGGCGTTAAGTTCCGCCACTCAACACGCAATGCTCCCAGAACTTAGCGGAAAATGGGGATCGGAGTATTCTTAACACTAGGCTTCCCTCTGCCTACTGTTCTGCTGTGTGCGGGATACAACGTGAAGCTAAAAAAACACAGTTTTTTAAATTTTTGGCAATTTTTTTTGTTTGTCTGTCTCACTGTTTTTGTGTGTCCTCATTAATCTCAGAAGGCACTCAGACTCACACTCAGTTAACTGATTTAAATGCAGTTTTTGTTTTGTATTTTGACAAACTTCCCTCAACATTGAGTATTTGTTTTATTTAAGTTGGTTTACGCCCATTATTAATAACCTATCTCCAACGTCAATCTTAGATTGTTTCATATATCTATCCAATCTCTAGATAGGATAGATATATAGAACAATCTAAGATTGACGTTGGAGATAGGTTATTAATATTGGGCGTTAGAAATTAAAAATAGTTATAGTCAATATAAGGAATTTTGTTTAAAAGAATTGCTAGAATTTTTTTAAAATAGAGAATAGTCTTTAAAATTACAATGTTATTAGAATACGAAAGTAATTCAGATTAATAATGAAATAATTGTAGTATTGTATATGTAGTTCGAACGGGCGGAGCCGCGAAAGGGTCGCTAGTATATATAATACATAAACTTACAGTTTTCTTCCCCGGTTTAGCCTTGTTGGGTGTCCACTCGTCTAGCTGTAGGTAGTCTTCCATGGAGAGTTGCGAGGGCCGGAGCGGCCTGCTGGTGCCGTCGAGTCGAGCTGAAACAATATATCCACGTATTCAATCACCAATTATAATTATATATATCAATCACATTAACTAACAGGTACAAAACGTCTAAATGATCATATAAAGTTATACTAAAAGTTATAGTAAACAAAAAAAAAGTAACATAGCTGTATACATAGATAAATATTTTTTTTCACATTCTTTGTATGATCATAATATTATTGTATGAATAATGACCATTCTATAAATGACAAAAAAAAAACAAAAGTACCAAGACTAATAACCTACCTAACTGCGCGGCGTCGTCCATTTTCTCCCATTTCGATGTAAAACTAATTTCAACCTGCGGTAGAACCAGCTCATGTGTTAACTAGATTATATGCTGTAATAAAAATTGTTAGCCCTAACCTAACAAAGGGAAAAGAATCCTTACTGATGAGGCGCTTTCAAATAAATATCTATAAATAATATACATGTTATTATACTTCGTCCTATAATAATGATTTATTTGTTCCATAACATCACCTAAACCATATAATATCATACAAACAGATCTTTTAAAAAAAATCGGCTGCATCAATTACCTTCATATACATACAGTAGCGTCGATTACCCAAACTAATTGAGTGATATAATAAATGTTTAAAAAATCTTTATTTTTGAACATTGTTGATTTATTGAATAGGATATAAAAGATTTTTTTATATACATATTATATTATTAATGATGAATAGTAGTCAAACAATATATAGGTGTGGTCTGTAAAAAAACATTAAAATTACCCTTAAAAAAATATATATTGTTTTATTGTTGTTCTTTAGAAAAGCTATACACTTACACAACATACCACAAAGATTGTTTTTACTGATCTCGTATGAACTATCAAATTTACTGTTAATAATAAGAAACAAGGCATTACAGTGGGCCGCAAGAAGGAGCGCAAACGCGTGAGTTGTGCATGTAAAGTAGGACGAACAAAAGGTCTTTGGTTTGGTTGATCGACATTGAGATAATCGACGTTAAGCTGTATTGTTTTATTTAATTTATAAAAATCCAATATATAAATAAACACAGCGATGAACCATCTGTCCGTCAGTCTCACCTCATTCCCCTCGGCGTCCACGGCCACGTGGTCCGCGTCCTCCATGTGCACGTCCGGTATGGAGGCGCTCTGCAGCAGCGTGGTCGCGTCCAGGTGGATGTGGTGCGTGGGCGTGGGGAAGAATCTGGTTATTATCACTTCTATATCTTCCAGACTACGTTTGTGTATGTTCCTCTTGTAACATGCCTGTGCTTCCATTTCCATTGTACATATGTATACCTGTTAATTGTTATTAGGCAGAGTTTTAATTCCAATTGACAATTAAATATTAACAAATCATATTTTTTTTAGGCGAAAATCCAGAACTGTTGATTGTAGTCTACAAAATTAAGAATTAATGAGTATATTTTTCAAATCAGTAGTTTACTTGGGCTCCCACGGTTCCCGTATTTGATCTCTTATTTAAATCCAAATCCCCCAGAAGGAATTGGAATTATTGAATAGTTCATACTTATTTAGAAAACGCCACCACACTAAGCCACGTATAACTTAGTGGTCAGAGCGCCTGGTCGGTTTCCAGGAGGCGCTGGTTCGAGTCTCGCTACGTTTAAAAATTTTATACATATAGTTTTCTAAATAAGTATTTTTCTTTCCTAACTGTGGATTAACTTTAAAAATGTTAAAAAATAATTGAAATTCATTGAAAATCTTAAATTTCTAGGTGATTTCGACACAGGTAGTCAAAAGAACAGCTAGAATCAAATCACTATCGCAAGCGTATTGTCAGTTCGATTCGATTAGAACGGAATGTCTTAATACTAGCATACTGCGTTTACATAAAAACAAAAAAATAAACTAAGAGTGTACCTGGAATCCATTTTGACGTGCAAAATTCCATATATCTGCGTAACCCTTTAATTGGTCATTTATTGCGTCGTATATAAGGAATGTATAGTAACCGTCCGTAATGGTTCTCTTGAATGCTCTTTTTAATGACGTCATATATGTACCTTCTAAACTTTCGTCATATTCATATTTCATAGTAGGCTTTTTTATCTAAAATTATTTTAATCAATCTATATTAATATATAACTCACACGCAAGCAATTTTTATGTTAATTTGTAAAATGATATACTTTATTCGACACTAAAATAAATAATATTATATATAATAATCAATTATAATTAAATAATATTAAATATACGGCGTCTGATTTGAAAAAAGCGACGGTTGTGGGTTCGATTGCCAGTCGTAAAAAAGAAATATTTTCATTTTCTCACTCTGATTAGAGGAAAAAGCGCAGTTATGAATTCCATCACTCCATACTCAATGTCACAAAAATTGGGAGAAAAGTGGGAAACAGAGTATCTTAGCACTAGGTTCCCTCTGGCTATCCCACTACATACGGGATATAGCGTGAAGCAAAAAAAAATAGAAAATAACATTTATTACTTACAAGTTTGCCAGTAGCGGGATCTATTTCATCAACTTCGCCTTCTTGTACAAAATAGTCGTCAATAGACATTATACGTGCGGTGCCGCCATGTTCCCCCTCTTTATCTCGTATGAGTTTAGCTAAATAAGATTTGCCACTACCCGGTGCACCTGTAAATTGAAACAATTATATATTTTTTATATCTTTTTTTTCAGCTTTACCCTGCAAATAACAGGA
This sequence comes from Heliconius erato x Heliconius himera, assembly GCA_013421005.1. Lineage (NCBI taxonomy): Eukaryota > Metazoa > Arthropoda > Insecta > Lepidoptera > Nymphalidae > Heliconius > Heliconius erato x Heliconius himera. The sequence continues at coordinate 41,075 of JAATLQ010035297.1, forward strand.
GAGGCAGAGGAAATCCGGTATTAAGACACTCCGTCCCCTACTTGCCACCGAAATCTAGTGGCATTGCGTGTTGAGTTGCCTTCTTGCTAGTGAGAGGAAAAGAAAATATTAAATAATTCCTTTCCCAAGCGGGAATCGACCCCACACAACTGTCGCATTTACAGCCACATGTGCTACTGTCCACAACGGTCTTAATTAACTAATATTAATGAAGGTAAATATAAATAAAGTTACGAGTTTATAGTATAACAAAGTTCCATACTAATACACTCACATGCACATTTTAAAGAGGCTATCATAGCATCATCTACTATTAGGTTCCTAGTTGATGGAATTATTTAAAAGAATAAGACAAAGGTACTGCATTTAATTCAACCACTCAAAACGTATTACGTTTGGGTGGCGTGATGAGAATGGAGTGAAATCTAGTTTTTTATTAGTAGGCCAATGTATAAAACTAGCCTAAAGAATCTCCTTATTCTGCTGAAAAAAGATCTTATGTTAATGTTCTTACCTCTTAAGATAATAACAATCTTCTGTGGTCTCATGCTGCGTCCAGGCTCTTCCAACAAGTCATCAATCATCACAATATGTTGGGGTTTTGATTTGCCCGGTTGAGATTTACTTGCATCCTCCTTTGTTTCTTTACTTTTCTTTGAACTAAAGCTATCAAGTGAATCATTATCTTTGCTATGTTCCCTCTTACGACTGTCTCTCTCTCTACTTCTGCTACGATTTTTAATATCATCCTTTCTGTCACGGTATCTGTCTCTTCCATTATTTCTATCTCTACCGGCATCCCTATCGCGAAAGGCGTCTCTTTCCCTGCCAAAATCCCTATCCCTACCTAAGTCCCTGACTCTGTCTCTCCCCAAGTCTCGATCTCTGCCTACATCCCGTTCCCTTATCAAATCTTTATCTATATCTCTATCTTTGCCTACATCTCTATCTCTACCTAAATCTCTATCTCTGCCCAATTCCCTATCTCTATATCCATCTCGCTCTCTATAAGACTCTCTATCTCTATGACTGTCTCGTTCTCTACCATAGTCTCTGGGTCTGTCGTATTCGTTCCCTCTATCCCTTCTCTCGTGGTCATCTCGCCCAAGCCGGTCCCGGTCGTCCCTCCGTCTCTCCTCATAGCGATCACTTGCTCGTCTATTATAAAAGTCATTATCATCTCTTAACGTTTTTGAATGTGCCCTGTTATCTTCTTTTACAGGCCTCCGTTCATAAGCCTTGTCAAAATTAATCCAATCATCGTCATCCCTTCTACGAGATTTTCTTACAAATAAATCATCAACTTCTTTCCCAAAATCTTTCTTATTACTGTTTTCGTCATTCTTTGATGTATGATTGTAATCAAACATATGTACAGGTTCTATAAAATCTCGAGCTAAAACCAAATAAATGTATTAAGCAGTGAAACAGAATTATTAATTGAATTTTAGGTTTATTTTATTTTACGCTCTATTCCACGTATAGCGGCACAGCGTCTAACTGTAAACAGGACAATTGTAAGCTCAATGTCCACTCGAAGATATGAATTATTTTTATTTCCTTGCTATGGGAACAAAAGAATGCACGGCAGCAAGTTCCGCCACTCAAATAAAATAAGTAACATCTTAATATTGGGTCTTCTCTATCCTGTGACATATACTATGTGACTCATACAGTGTAAAAAAATAAAATAAAAATCAATCAGTTCAGCTTCACACTGTATCCCACACACAGCAGGGTGGGCAGGTGGAATCTAGTGTTAAGACACTCTCCACCACATTCCACGGAATTGTGTGAATAATGAAATAATGTAAAATTATAATATAGCTCAAAAAAGTATTAGTTAAAGGACTGTTACATTAACAAACTTGCAGAGGAATGAGATAATTACCCATACTAACTTCTTATCTTGTTGTAGTCTTTACATAGGCACAACAAAAAAAAAATCATTATAAAGCAGGTGTTGCTGGTTTGCAAAAGGGATGTTATGGATGTAACATTTCACATTTGGATATAGGAAGAATAGAATTCACTAGATTAGATGTTGTCTATGAATATAAGATCATTTTGGATTATCCATTAGTTTTGAATAATTTCAGTCATGGATTCATTCATTTAAAGAAATTTGTTTTGTAAGGATGCTGTCATTAATAGTTTGAAATATTTTTTGTTTATCTTTTTCCAGTAACAAAAGTTGTTTGTGCTTATCACTACATCTCGCTAGGTGTTTGTATGTTGGTTGGCCCAAGCTAAATCAAAAGTGTATCCAAGCAAGTTTCATATAAACTCTGCCCATATCCAAAATTATTTATATGGAACCTCTTAATCTTGTATAATTTTTTATTTCAGATATCCGATAGTTTTGGTGATGGTTATTTGGCTCCATAACATCCCTTGTTAGTATACTGAATGTATTTTTTTTTATTTGAAGCAAAAAAAGAAATCCTTGCTTTTTTCAAGGAATTTTAAGCAACAAAAACTTTATAAATATTAGATAATATATAATAAAGAAATAGTCTTTTTGTAAGTAGGTAATAAAATAATGTTTTAAATTAAAATTACCTTTCAGTCTTAGAGATTTGTGTTCATAATCAACTATAATGGATGGTGTAAACAGAGGTTCATGTACCCATTTAGGTTTTGGCGGTTCAATTTTTTGATTGATCTCCTGAACTTTATTTCTTTCAAAATTATGTTGATTTGAATATTCATTATTTCTCTGTGGCATATTTTGTGTTAATTGTCTAGGGGCTTCATTTGGCCTGCCATATTGATTTGGTCCATTGTAGTATTGGTTTTGAGGTATATCATTAGTTACATATTCATCTCTTGGAAAATTATTAAAAGTATCAGAATAACTAGTATTAGCCACTTGTTCGTTATTAGGATAATTATTTGAAGCATGCTGATTATACGTTGGATTTTGTTGATTAGTTTTGTAATAACTGCTATTTCCATCAAAATTATCTTTTTTTGTATCATTTGACTTTTGGTGTGACATCATGGATAGTATGTTCATAATTTTTTCATCTCCAAGAATATTGTTTATACCTTTTGAAATCTTAGAATAGTCAGGTGCTAATGGTGTTTGTTGATGATGTAAGCTTGAATTTTCTTCTGTTACATCAACAATTTCATATTGCTTATTAGTAACAGGCCTTTCACCATCAGGTACTAAGTCTAATCCTGGTATACCTTTTGATTGATTAGTTAAAAAATTTGAATTTAAAGGTGGTGGCTTTTGGGAATAATCATCAATGCTCTTGTTGAATGATTCATATTTGTCTTCATAGCCTTGACTTTTGTTATTATTTTGATTAAAAGCTTGTACAGCTTGATGTTTTTCATTGTATGGTTGAGATGAGTACTGCATACTTGATGTATTTATATAATTATTTTGGTTATTTTTTTGTAATGCATTAGGTTGTATATTTTGTTGATAGTTAGTATTTTGCATGGGAGTAATTTCAGTTGATTTATTACCTGTGTTTGTAGAGCTTAGCACTTGGGAACCATTACCCATTAGGCGGGCTCTTTTTTGTTTCATTTGATCTCTACGTTCCAACAATTGAGCTCTACAAGCTTCAAATTTCTGTTCATACTCATTGTAAGCTTGCCTATCAGGATGGTTCACGTTTTCTCTTTTCCACTTTTGGATTTCTTCCTCCCATTTTTTAAATTGAATGTCAAACAGTCTCTCTTCCTCTGCAAGTTTTTTTAGTGCCTCTGTATTGACAGATGGCTGGGATTGAGTCTCACTTGAATAGGAATCAGTGGCATATGACTTATTTTGAATATTACCTGTCGAAACATCACTATAGCTAATTTGTATATTATTTTGTGTTTGTGTCGGCGGTGGAACAGGAGCAACATTACTTTTAGGTTTGCTATACAAAGGTTGATCGTTCTCGTGAGGAGGTGGCGGCGGTGGTTTATCAGGTGGAGGCGGCGCCGGTGGAGGTGCAACATTGGTTGGAGGCACTGGTGGAAATCCCGCCATGGCTTGAAACGCTTGCATTTGCTGTGTATACTATGAAAACAATAAACAATCATTTTAAAAACACATATTTAACCCTTACGCCACGACTCAAACTCAAAATTTTAAGTCTTAATAAAAATATAATGTTTTTTTCAAATTTACCTTATCTCCATATTGTGTTTGCCATTGTGCATATTGTTGTTGCCATTGAGCCCACTGCTGCCAATTCTGTTGCTGCATAAGGGCCCACTGTTCAGGAGTATAAGAATTCATATCTGGCGTCATTGGAAACCCGGAGCTCCATTGAGCCGAAGGAGGTACAGGCCATGCCATTTCTACATATAATTACGAAATTAAATAAAATGTATGATTTTTTAAATTTATGCAGTTTTTTAACAATTTGCAGTATTCATACAACTTTCCAGTTACAACAGTAACATTAAATATCTCTCACAACATATGGCGGCCATTTTCTTTTACGTTAAAGCCATACAAATTACAATATAGATTTGACAATGCGGTTTATGGTACAGTGATGCAACATAAAATTATCGATATCATATTATTTCATAATAAAAAATATTGATTGAACATTCGAAGTTTAATTTTATGTAATTCTATTGTAATTTCATTTTCAGAGGATATGAAAACACAATGAACTAATTTGAACGTAATTGTAGACATGAACATATTTACTTAACCTAGTATTTGTTTACATAAATAATTAGTTTACTCTCAAAGATCTTTTGGATTCATAATTTTAATTATAATTTATATTTTACGTTTATAAATAACGTTAGTAAAAATTGAATTTAATGAAATTGAAATAGAATGCTTATATAACACTTAAACTAATGAATCGTACCTATTATAATCATAATATAGTTAACAATTGTTTTTAATAATTAAAAATAATTATGAAAAGGCAAGTTGTACAAATTTAATTTTAAATTATATTTTTATATTTATGCATATATAAAAGCTAGAAAATTATTAAATTACTCTTAAGCAAAGGAGTCCCAATAAAGATGTTTTTTCTTTTTAGTAATTAAAAGTAAATATAAATAGTCAAGTTTTATAAAATTCATATTATATGAGATTACATATACACTAGAATAAGTCGTGTGTGACAGTAAACGCGACTGGTTATGGGTTCGATCCCACTCGAAGAAATGAAATATTTATTAAAATTTATATTTTCATTCCTTCGCTCTGGTATCGAGGCAAAGCGCAGCTTTAAGTTCAACGTCACTCAACACGCAATGCCTCCAGAAATCGGTGGAAAATCGTTCTGCCTACCCTGCTGTGTGCGGAATGCAGCGTGAAGCTGATTAAATTTTAATTTGATTTTAACATACACAATATACTAAAGAAAAATACAAAAAAGAATAATATACAGATGCGATCTAAGTCTAAATCTTTTAGTTAGTTTTTCTGTTACATCAACAGTAATAGAAAAACTAACTAAAAGTTAGTTTAACAGATAGAATTCAAAATGATTTTCGAGAACATACTGTCGATGATACTGGACGAAGGTAACCTAAAAAGGGACCGAGGCCTTGGGAATCATATATGAAGAAGTTAAAATAGTGAACGAGCTAGAGGAAGTATGCAAACGTGCGCTTGGCACTCTATTCTCTCAGAATAAAAGGAAAAGCTTAAGAAAAAATATTTTTTTGTGAAATAAAATTTATCCTTCCGATTATGAAGCTAATTCATGTTAAATTGAATTTTGTTTATCAAATTATGATTTTACATATTTTTGAGCAGCAAATATTCGTAAAATATTCCATAAGACTTAGTATCTAGACTTAGTATCTTAGTATCTATCTACTAATTTTGTAAATAATATATAAAATTTAAATGAGTATTTGCAAATATTATATTTAATAGAGTTTTTGTCTCTTTTCTTAAATAATGTATTTTTGTTTTTTTTTTTACTTTTTTTTAAATTGCTTTAATTGTCATTCAATACGGTTACAATATGGCAATATTTTTACTAACCACTTTGCTTATATTTTTTTATTAATTTATTACAATTTAACTACATTCAAAATATTCAAAAATTATTACATCTCATATTCACTAGAGTTTTTTGATAATATTGGTAAAAAAGCAGATTTTTTGTATTATAGAATTATATATTTTTTTACTTTTACGATATGTTCTTAATATGGCAATGCATATATCGATAGAAATTTCGTTGATAGTCTCTAATACTTAGTACCTCACTATTAAGACGCCATATTTGCGTGATATGCTAGTGACTGTTGTGTGTTGTCTGTCTATTTACTTTAATTTTGTGATCAAATATATATTTATTACTCTGAATTATCGCTAGTTCAAATGTTTAATGTCGAAACTTTATTAAAAAATATAAAATACCAAGTACTTACTCAGCAACGTAGCTGATATCGTCTGCGCGGGAAATGTGGATAGCTACGTTTTGTATTCTGGTAAACTAAAAGTACTCAGAAAAACTATTTGTTGAAGTCAAAGTGTACATTTTTAAGATGATTGCTTATAAAGTAAGAGATGGGAAAAGAGGAAGGCCCTTAAAAATGTCCAGGCAATTGGAACGCTTATATAAAGAAGAAAAATGTCGTGAATGCTCAGTGGTGGTCACTCGAATGGATTTTGCTAAAATCTTGGGTAAATTTACTAAAGTAAAAATACAATATGAAAGCAGTTCTACTACAAAATCTCAAAAAGGTACAGATACACCTGCACCAAACTCGAATGCAAGGTTAAAAAATAATGAAAATGGCATGGTCCTTATTCATCGAAATGCATATAGCCAACATCCTGTAAAAGAGTTGGTTGGTTCCAAAAAACCTAAAAATAGTCAAATATCGTCTACAAGACAAGTTTTGAAAGAAAATAATGTTCCAAAAAGCATGTCAGTGGCGAAAGACAAGAAAAATATAATTGGAAAGCAAAAACACAGTAATATTAATAGTAGTAAACAATATGCAATTATATTTAATGATCCTTCAGCTAATAATAACATTGATATGAAATGTAATTTAACTATAACTGATTTGTTACCAAATATAGATAATAGAATTTTACCGTCAGAGGACTGGTGTATAGATTATTTCCCAAAAAATGAAGAGCCCACTGATGATAAAGTGTATGACAGAATTGCAGCAGAATTAGAAGATTTAATGTATAATGAAAAATCAGATATGAAATATGGTAAATCAGATAATACAGAGAATAAATCTGATGAATTT
>JAATLQ010035297.1:48299-76379 GCA_013421005.1 Heliconius erato x Heliconius himera
CTAATAATAACATTGATATGAAATGTAATTTAACTATAACTGATTTGTTACCAAATATAGATAATAGAATTTTACCGTCAGAGGACTGGTGTATAGATTATTTCCCAAAAAATGAAGAGCCCACTGATGATAAAGTGTATGACAGAATTGCAGCAGAATTAGAAGATTTAATGTATAATGAAAAATCAGATATGAAATATGGTAAATCAGATAATACAGAGAATAAATCTGATGAATTTCCTTCAATAATGGATATTTTAAATGATAACACTACACCCATATCTAATCCTGAACCAAAAGATAATTCCAATAGTATAGAATTTAAAACTAACTTAGAATCCAGCGATGTTGAAGCTATGCTCCTTGGTAAAGCAGATGAAAGTAAAATAGATGAATCAACCCCTATGGAGGTTGACAGCACTGATGTCAATAAATTGATCCAAGATGTAGTACAATTTAGCTCAAGTGTACAAATGGAGAAAAAAGATGCAATTGAATTGAATGAAATAGAAAACCCTCATAGTCCATCCATTTTAGACGAAGCATTGCAGAAAGGTATTGAGGAACATTTGCCTAATCATAATTTACCTTTGAAAGACGAGATCACAATTAACAATAATGTTATTAATGATATTTCTAAATTAGAAAATCAAAAAGAAAGTGCAGGTCATGATAAAATTGATGATACAGTGATCAGTGAAGAAACTTTAAAGCCTCTTAACAGTCAAAGTGTTTGTCCAGCATCAAAAATTGAAGGAATAACATATGTTGTATTTAAAAAAGTTATCAATGGAGTGTGTCAGAAATCTGTAACATGTCCTAAAAATCTAAAATATAGCATAGAAATAGAGGAAAAGTCTGTCGAATTTTTAGGGGCACCTAAATATATTTCGAGTTTAGAAGATTTACAGGTATTGTTACAGATAGTACACGAGACCGATTTAAAGAGCTTATATATATATTATTAGTATAGTATCATCTTTGTAAATACAAATAATAATTTTCTTAATACTAAATATCAAAGATGTTTTAAATATGTTATTTATAACATTATATTTTTATCTTTTAAGATAGAAACTATTCTTTCTGATTCATTCAATGAAGTATATTAAATATTTCATTTGAAAATTTGTGTAATAAAATTAAGCATATTTGCTTTTAAAATTCATAATATTTAAAAGTTGTTAATTTCTGAGTTTGACTGGTAGAGAGCCCAAATATAATTAATGCAAAGAATCAAGTAGATACATTTTATTATTAAAGTTGAGAAGGTAAAGCTCGTAATGACATTTATATGTTTAAAAGTAGTGAAACTTATATTTAATAAAAAAATTAAACACATCACTAACAATGAATTTTATCATAATCCTGGAACTATTATTTTTAATCAATTTTGATAATTCACAATGGGATAGATGCAGAATATATGTAAACATTTTATGTAAATATCTAAATCCTAATTTTGTTACTTGTTAGATAAAAAGAATTTTACATTCTTTTGCTTACAATAAGCATATACATAAAATAATTTATTATTTATAAAGAAAATAAATTTGAGGCCCAACTAAAAAAATATATATTATTTATCATTAAAATTACATGTACAGTCAATAAAATTTTTTAAAATGTTAAGGCTGGATATAACCCGAAATAAAACCAATTTATTAATAACAAATTATTCCAAATAAAAAAATGAAAGAAATTATTTTAATGGCAACATTGTAAGAACATTTTTTTTTATTTAAACGATTATCAGATATTATTTGTTTTTAATGTCCAGTAAAAAAATCTGATTGCTTTTCAAAAAGTACTTATTCATTAGATTTTTAACAAAACTATAATAAATAAAGCTCATATTGCATATAAAACAATTCATGCATAAATGATGACTACAAATATACAAAAATAAACGTCGTTATATTATAGTCTCGTTTGTTGTTATTTTGTAAAAAAATATGTATTAAAGTTTTCTAAAAAAAAGTATAAATTTTCATTGCGCAAAAAATTATTAAATTATTTTTTTATGTAATAAGGTGCCAGAAATATATTGAAGTAATTTAACTTTAATTATATTTAACAATTCAAGTCTTCAATTGAAAATAATAAAAGCTTAAGGTAGTACCAGACGAACATGTTTTGTAATTCTACAATATGCGTAATTTCATATCGATCGATGAATTCTTTTGTTTTATAAGTATTAGAAGTAGCATTCGTAGTAGACCTCAATATATAAAATATTGGATTTTCAAACGCTGATTTGCTCGCTAAAACTTATTTTTATGTTATAGCAAAACGATAATAATTCTAAAAAAAGTATCCTATGTTTAAAAAGTGATTGAAAGCGAAACAAACAAACTTACATCCACATTTCTAATATTATTATGACGTCTGCTATAAAAGTAATCAATCATGACAAAAATCGTGAATAGAAAAGGATACTTTTTAAGTAGTCTGAAGGAAAAGTAGAAATAGGTTATATACTTTAAGATATCTTCAGTAAAGGTTGGATCTCTTATTTATTAATTTTAAAAAATAGAAATTCTGTAGGAACAGGAAATTCCGTTTTCATAGAGTCTCTGATTGCAACTTTATAAGGCAGTGACTATAACATAAGTAATCTTCGCGATACTGTCAATTTTTAGGTTATATAAAATAAAAACTTCTTAAGTCTTACCCGGTGTTTGAATTTACTTTTAATTGTTTACTTTAACTTCAAAGAATTAAGCTGAAGGAAGCACATTTTATATTAATTAGTTGCCACTTCTAAAATTATTAATATTTAAAATAAGTACTCAAAGCAAGTAGGTATTTAGATAGCCACACAATAGCGGAAATATAATAAGATAAATAAGTATCGCGCTTTTCATTGAAACTCTATAACAAACGGAGGTAACCCGTGACCACGAACTACTAGCAAAGTGTCCGCAACATCTGGTTTCCAAATATGCACAATACTAAATATACGCGATTAATCCGGTTAGAGTTGAAAAGTATTCAAAATTTATAATGTATTTGTTTTTTTTTATTACAAAATCGAAATTAATGTAAATATATAAAATCAAGAAAATCGTACAATCGCTTCTGATACCGTTATTAAATTTGACATATCTAAGAGCTTTTCAGACGCACATATAAGAACGTGCTGTTTTGGAAAAAAACGTTCCATCTATCACAATACTATTTTAATGTTACTTAATTCGTAGTGCATATATTATATTCTCAATAATATACTAAACAGTATAAGCTTTTTATATTGTGTCTGATTATAGTTCTGCCACTTTATGTAATTTACATTATTTTTTAAGGATCTTACTGTTTAATTTAATTTCAAGAAGTATTTTTAAGTTGACAAAAATGTTTTTGTTTCTAAATATATTTTTTCTATAACCTTGTGTCTTGTTATAGTATGTGGTGGCATACAATTTTTTAATTCAAAAAGTTTTTTTAGGTATAAGTTAATTAAGAATTGCTATGTAAAAATATATGTATTTTGTTAATTGATAGATATTTCCATGCATAGCTATTCTGTCATTTTAAATATTACTTTTATTCAAATATAACATTGTACCGTAATAAATTAGGAATATAGAAAAAAAATGTCTTTTATTTTTTAATATACATATATTATATTTTTAATTATTTATTTATATTAAAATAAAATATTGATTATTATAGAATTGAATAGGGATATTTTTTATTAAATGCAGAATAATCTTGTGGATAACTTGTTTGTGTGCCTTCCTTAGTAACGGATATAGTGGCGACTTCACAAGCAGCACCGACAATTTGATGAAATGGTTGATCTTTGTTAGTAACAAGATATTTTCCTAATGCTCCAACAAAAGCGTCACCGGCGCCCTGAAATTATAACATTAAACGATTTCTGTAATAAATAATAATATACATTATAAAATGAACAAGTAACTTACAGTAGTTTCTAGAGGCGTAACTTTATCGCATGAGACTTGAATATACTCCTTTGATTGTTTGGAAGCATATGCTGCACCTTTCTCTCCTAAAGTGATAATCACTATTTCGCATCCATTTTCTAAAAGTTTACTGAGTGCTACTTTTATATTTCTGCAATTAAAAGATTTAAAAAGTCACTCTTTTAAATTGTTTAAATTGATGCAATAAAATTTTACATTTGTGTAAATACTTACGAAATATCAACATTAAAATTTACTAGTAGTGAAGCTTCATGTTCATTAACGCATAAAATTGTACAAAACGGTAAAATTGCTTCAATGTCAGTCCTAGCAGGAGCAGCATTTAATAATTTAATCTGGAATGTGAGATGTCATATAGAGTAAATATACGGAGGTACCTATTTAACTTTCGTTATTACATTAATTAGTCGCACATACGCCTTGATTTAATTTAAAAGCTTCCAAGGTGGTTTCGAAAGGAGTCTCCAACTGCCCAATAAGTATATCTGCGGTTTCTATAAAATTTTTAGCGTCGTCTATATCAGATTTCGCAAGATGTCCATTGGCACCAGGAACAATGATGATTTGATTTTCACCATCTTCAGCTACGGCAATTTGAGCAATTCCTGTTGTTGTGTCTTGTGTAATTTTTGTATAAGATACATCTACTCCTAACTTTTTCAAATATTCTTTATATTGTTTACCCCATATATCATCACCAACCTAATCAATAAAAACAGTGCTTTAATATATAGAAGTAAAGTACTTATTTTTTATTCTATAATGCATTGTAAGTACCCTGCCAATCATGTATGCGTTCCCTCCTAATTTAGCCGCAGCTACACATTGATTGGCACCCTTACCACCGTAACTTGTATTAAATTTATTTCCATGAATTGTTTCACCTGGTAGGGGAAGCCTTGGAGAATATCTAAAACAAAACGTCACAATTTAGTTTTTTAGTTTCTACTTAGGTATCTATCAACGTTTTACATCAGGTTATACTATAAAATCCTGCTTATATTTAATTATTGGTACATAGTACATACACAGTGAAGTCCACGCTGCAAGATCCCACAACAACTATTTTCGGCAGATCTTTAAGTTCAGATTGCATTTTTATAATTCCTCATACACTTTTGAAATGAACAGATAGTTAACTAAATGCATTAAAAATACTCAAACTCAAGTAACCTGCAATCTCACTATGTACGTAAGTCGTACAGAAGAGATAATTATTATCAGTTCATTAAAAACGATTATGTTAACAATATTAACGGAACAGTAAGCGACTTGATGTCAATTAAATTGGCTTACCTACTAAAGTATAGAGTATCTATTATGTGCATTCGGCATTAATTTCAGAAATACAATGATATTATAAATAACTTATATTTTTCAAATAAAATATATACTTTTCTAATGTACAATTTCTGAAATACGAAATATAACAATTGACATTTTTGCTAACCTCAAAAATAATTAAATATTACTATTTATTTAATTTAGAAATGTATTACTAATAAATAAATCTTTTTTGTAATGTTGAATATCATAATTATATGATACTGAATGAGCAGGCATGTGTTTACTCGTTTATAAAATCATGTAATTAAAATATTTATAGGATACATATCTTAATTTATGTAATGTAGAATTCAATGTAACTTGATTTTTTTATAAATATCGAGTTTTATTGCTGTCATTCAGCAACAGTAATGGAATTAATACAACATTGGATATTTTACTCTTACTTATAATTTAAATACTTGTATGTAAAAACTAGCTTTATATCTTTTCATTTTCTTTCAAAATTACATAGAACTTGGCACCATTTATACTGTGACTCTTTTGTCAGTAGTCAACATTAACGCAATATAATCCTAGGTATTAAGCTTAGTTTCCCTTTTCAGGTTTTTTGTTTTTGATAGGATATCAATAAATTTTTGTTCAGCTTATACTAAGGTCATGTTTAATGAAACTTCTCATGATCTATATTCTAAACATAGAATATCTTAAAAAACTTAAAGTCAGCTTCACGCTGTATCCCGCACACAGCAGGGTAGGCAGAAAAGGAACCTAGTGTTAAGACACACCCGTACAACTCTTTCCACCGAGTTCTGCATTTTATCCCCTCGAGTGGGGATCGAACCCAACCTTGTGGCCCTGCGCCACGACTGACCTCTTAAGTTATAATATTTACTGTTTAGATATATATTTAGCAGAGTTATGAATCTTTAACAAATTTTGCGTAATAACTGCTGCATTGTCAGTTGCTTGAATAGACTTGGCTTGACATGCTATTTCATTATACAAGCACTAATAGCACATGCTGAGGCCTTCATGGTTCAACAGCAGCATTTTTTTTGAGCATTTTCTATTGTCTTCATTACAAAAGACAATATTAGACAAAATGGAATTAAGATTCAAGTTCTATCTGTCTACGCAATTACTATATACCGGATACATTGTTAAGTTGGAAAACAAATTATCTGAGATCAACACCATTTTGCCAGTTTGTAAAAATGGAGAATATGAGAAAAGAACAACTAATTTGTTATTAAATATTTTTTTTATTTTTAAACATACACTACACTATATTTTATATTTTTTTATTATAGTTTTTTTTTATTCTGGTTTACTTTTATTATTTTGTTCTTGTTCTTCAGTTTTACCAATATTAGCAGCCATTTCTGCATATTTTGCTTGTCTGTAATCATATTTTGCTGCATCTAATAATATATTTTGTAATAGTGATCTGTTATTGGATTGTCGATTATTGAGTGGTGGGTATGGATTCCCTCTTAATTCTAAAACAACCTTATCAACATTTCTTCCATAGTATGCTCTTGGGGCTTTATATATTTTGGTAAAAGCTGTATTACAGTTCTCAAATCTGGGTACTAAGACTTTAAACAATTTATGAATTAATTCTTTTTCTAAAAGCCAATAATCTGCAATTTCCATTGTTGGTTTATGACAATCACCATGGCTGATTGCTTCTGAGATGAGCTGGAATATTTAAAAAAATGAAGCTTTAAGGGAATGCAACAAATACATGATACAATAAAAAAAATAAAAATTACAGGACAACAGTTATCAAAAATTGTGAGTTAAATAAAGGTTATAGATTACCCTCTCAGCATATTGACGTGCTTCATCGCCTCTATGAAGATGCAATTCAATTCTTTCATATTTAATTAAACCTGTAACAGTTTTACGCAATTTATTAATTCTTCCTTCTGGACCATCTACATTTCTCAAGCGGCGATGTTGTGGCGGTACTTTTATTCGCAATTTAGAAACAAGTTTTGTAACATCAGCTTGATTCATTTTGTGGCAATATATATTATATTTTTTATTTACAAATTTTAGTTACAACTCCATTTAAAATGCCAGGTTTTAGGTTATTATTTATTCGATATCAGTTCAGTTCTTCATTTATGGCGCTTCGATATCAAAAACAATATAATTTCATAGATAATATATTTGTCAGGGGTTAAGGGTAACAGATAATATATTTTAATATAATTTATTTCATATTCTATGATGGTTAAGTATTGTTTTTTTTATTTTTTACAAACTATAGTAAATAGAAGAAATAAAAAAATATTGAAAATAAATATAAAATCACATCGATCAATCGCAATCTAGTCACTTTCTTTCTAGTCACTTTCCACCGCAAAAAAAATGAGCGGGCAATGCTCAGGCAGAATGGATCCTCTTTGAATAAAATTATCTTTTATTTCCACCAACAAAGAATTTCTTACTTTGTTATTACTTCGCTCCGCTTACCCTAAAACTGAGCGAGTTTATTTCAACTTTTTCTGCTCACATGCACAGAACACATATACCCAAAGGGTATCTCACACATACCCAAAGGGTGCTCACATGGGGTCGTGTGAGCAGAAAAATTTATTATTTATTGGATGAAGTACAACTATGCAGTTTACACTTGCAATCTTAACGTAGTTAAGCCCGCACTTAAAATGGAATCGAGCTTAATCACAGAACACATATACCTTAAGGGCTTGATCAGTAGTATAAAAAAAATAAGTCAATGTCAATTGTCAAAGTTCAAATAACATTTTTATTTTTTATTTTTTAATGACATAAAACAAAAATATGAGATTTATGTTATTGTTCTTTTACTTTTAGTGATACTGTCAAAACACACTATAATTTATTTATAAAATAATTCTTGCAATACCAATGCTAAATTATAAATATTTTTTCGATATGTTGAATATGTTTAACTTATATCGGCTTTAAACAAGAAACTACAGAAATGGATTTAGCAAACAATTTCGAAGGCTTAGGAGTTTATGAGCTACTTACAGAATTATGTACAAAAACATCGGCGAAATATTATGTACAAAGTGGATTATCTCAAAAGAGTTTAGCTGCGAAATTAAGATCGCAATCATATGAGATAATATTGAAAAAATCACCATCTGAAAGTAGTTCAATTGCGGCTGATCCATTTGTAGATTTGATATCACATAGTTTCATTTTGGATCAAAATGTGAAAAATGTTGCGGAATATAAAAGATGCGTTGAATTAAAAAAACACATAAAAACATTACGCAGCATAGATTTTGGGGATAAAAAGGAACATATAAATGATGTTTTAAAATTTTTAATTGCTCTGAAAAATTCTTCTGAAGAAGATTTATCTGCAAAAATGTTTCAAGTAAATAGAGAAATTTATTTAATAAAATGTTCTGTGCTTATAGGGGTGTAGGCTAGAAGCGGAGGGAGAACCTAATGTTGACATTCCGTTTCCCACTTTCTGTGAGTTCTTTGAGATAACTACAAATTGATTCGAGGAACCGAACCGGTCCTTATCTCCTTATCAGAGTCCAGAGTAAAGAAATAAAAGTAATTTATTTCCCTGAGAGGAAATCCAACCTAAAAATAGTGCATGCAGTCAGATGCTGTGCCACTGTGCCTGAGTAGCATCTAAAATAAAATCATATACATATAACAAACTGAACATTTAAAAAAAGTTTTTTTTTAGAATCCATTTTCATTTGGACTCTTGAATGAAATGCTGCCTAAACCAAAACAAGAGGTTTTTGGCTCACCTCAACCATATTCATATTTTCCTGAGCATATATTTGAGCTTCCATATTCATTAAAACATAAAAGTACAAAGTGTTATGAAGAGTACACAGTTAAAAGCTTTGAATCAAAATCATGTAAGTAACAATGTAATATTTTTTTAGCTTCACACAATATTCACCTTAGTGTTAAGATATTATATTTCCTAAGTACTGCTCAATTATTAAGACATTGAGTAATATGCAGTGGAACTCAATGTTGTGCTTTGTCTTTTTACCAGAGGGAATAAATAAAAATAATTCACAACCTGAGTGAAAATTGAATCAACTGCCATATACAGGCTGACGGTATGCCACTTTGCTATGTCAGCCTCAATTCTTATAATAGTAGACTAATAAAGAATTTTATATATTATTTTTAAACTTTATATAGATAGCTTGAGGAGGCTTGTGGTGCAGTGGTACAATGTCTGACTGAAAATGTAATGGTAATGGGTTTGGGATGGAACTAAATATTAAGGCAAAGTGTAGCATTAAGTTCTGATGTCACATCACAAATACAAAAAAAAAATCAATATTATAGTAGAAAGTAGTGAAAAGAGTATCTTAACTCTTACTTCACTATGCCTTCCTCACTATAAGTGCTGAAAAAAATGTATGTAAAGATATAGCTTAATTTTTTTCCACATAGCAGAGTAGGCGGATGAGATCTAAAGCTAAGATACTTATCCCGTGCACTGGCTAGTTTTAAAATATTGCATGTTGGAACTTAACCCCCAGCACCTACTAAAACTATTACTAAAATTACAAAATTTCTTAAATCCTTTGCAGTTCTACCAGAAAGCAAGCCACACAGTCCAGTAGATGTAAAAATAATCCAAAGTCCAATTTCATTGCTGTCAATGACGTCAGCTAGTTCTCCATATGAAAATACACTGAATTTCCCCAGGCTTAATGTGCCTAGAGATATTAAAATACCAATATCACAATTTACAGATGTTAATGTTAAGGTAATATATATTAATTTTCTTTTTCACTTTCACAATGTACCCTGCATATGACATGGTAAGCAGAGGAGACTCTGTGTTGAGACACTCAGTTCCTTATATACCGGCCAGATCTTTCCCTTTCAGTTCTTTTCAAGATATTGCATATTCAGTGAAGAAATTTAAATAACAAGAAATGACAAAAAAAACTATTTTTAATTATAATAATTACATTAATTTAAAACTGTGTCTCAGTTTTTAACACCCTCCTCCCAAGCAGTGTTTCTTACAAATAATTTGAATAAATATTATCCTTGTCACTTTTAATAATAATATATTTCTACTGTAAGTACTAATAAATCTGATATCTAAGAATAAAAAGAAATATAATTTCGTCGTTCGAAACGTCGGGTTTCCAAAATACATAATTTAAAATATACGCAATTAATCCGGTTAAAATAGTTTCATTTAAAAATATAATTATTGAATTATTAATAAATACGTATATTTTTTTTATTATAAATTCAACAATTATAAAATATCTAAGTTTTTAAGTTATTATTTATGGATAATAATATTATAGGTCTCTACTGTAAGTACAAATGAAACTGATATAAAGGAAGTGTTTAGAAGGAAACCAGATGACACCATGGACATATGGGAAATAGCCTCGCAAATTGATAAACATATACCTGAGGATATTTGGGATGTTGTTTGTATGTAATTTTCTTTAATTAATATAATATTATGCATTTTAAATATTATTTAAGGCGACCAAGGCTCAGTGGAACAGCGTTTACCTGTCTTTGTCGATTTAATCTCTACAACATTTTTTTTTTATTTCTTTGTTCAAGAAAGAAGACAAAGCGTGAAGTTGAGTTCTGTCAACAAACACGTCATATCTCGAAAATTGGACGGAATGTGGGGAAGTGTCTTAACACAAGCTAATATATTTTATTTTTTGATGAGAACATATGGCTTAGTGCCTAGTGGCCAGAACACTTGGATCGTTTCCAAAAAGGCATCACCAAGCACCTTCCAGTTTTTAAACATTTTATCGAAATACTATAATCTTTTATATTATTTAATTATAGTGCCATTATTTAATTTGAGGCCAGTCGTGGCGCAGCGGCACGAGGTGTGACTGTAAAAACCGACTAGTTGTGAGTTCGATCCCCACTTGAGAAGAGGAAATATTTACTTAAATGTATATTTCCATTCCTTCGCTCTGGTGTCGAGGTTAAACGCGGCGTTGAGTTCTGCCACTCAACACGCGATGCCTCCCGAATTCGGCAGAAAGTGAAAAGAAAAGTCTTAACACTAGGTTCCCTCTGCCTACTCTGCTGCGTGAAGCTAATTTATTTACTTTTGATTTAATTACTGTGGATTTACAACTATAAAAATGTTTTAAGTTCTTATGTATATTTTTAAGCCAAGATGCCGCTAGTGAATGAAAGACAATTATTAGCAAATTCTACAAGAGAAATGAAACTTTGGAGAGAATTATATGGAAATGAACTATCAGAGCTCAGTGTTATATCTGAGAAACAATTTATTAGGCATACCATGTATTTGATATGTAAGCTATTTTTAGATTTATTACAATATTTATTTCATATATAAAAGGCAAATTGACTAATACAATAACTTTAACAGATATTTCGTAATATAGCATATTTTAATTTATGTCAGGTTATTAAAAAAAACACATAATATCTTCAAAATATGTGAAAAGCAAATAAAAGATTGTAATGCATACTTAACATAATTTACGATGCATAATTTTATAAGATATGAATTGTAAAACAAGTTTTTTTAAATAAAATAAATACATAAATATTTCATAATTCAAGTTCAATGAGAAGTACCCTGTAGGTTTTGATCATGCAACAAATTACATACAATATGCAGCAAAAGCGATGTAGGTATAAACTTTTCATTTTGTTACCTTAAAAGTATTTTTTTCTAGGCTTTAAGGGACTGTTGATCTTAACATTTTATTTTTGATATTTTGATATCTTAATGAGATCTTGAGAAAAATGGTTTTGACAGATGAACGTAACAGACAGACAGACGGTCAAAAATGTGATCCTATAAGTGTTTGTTTGTCTTTTAAGTTTTCTATTTGTCTTATATTATAATTGTATTTTATTTACACAAATAATACACAAATAATAGTACAAATACCAATCAAGTTTCCAATCATGAAAACATGTATCCTTATTTTTATTTGTATACTACTAAAATAATACTAATCGTGACGCCGTGGCTCGAGCGACTGTAAACGACAGATTGTAGGTTCTAGGAAATATTTAATATTTTCATTTCTTGGCTCTGGTGTTGAGGCAAAAGCTCGAAGTGAAAGTGGGGAGTCTCTTAAGTGGAATTTTAAGTCTTAACATTATAGATATTTTCTGGAGGTCGCCTAGACTTTAACTTTAAATATATACAGATATGTTCGTAAATGTTATTTTCTGGGCAAATTTTGTTGTAACTAAATTTTTTGAGGTGGGCACTAGATTATTCTGTGGTGGGCACGGACCACCCAGCTCTCCCGTTCTTAAGCCCATGCTTAATACAAGGCTCCTTGTGCCTACCCTGCGATAAGTTTGATACAGCGTAAACCTTACAAAAAAAGGATTACTCTTCGTTATGTCTAACGACGAACGAACGACGCTAAAATAGTTGTTGTAAATCTAATCTGTACGTTAGGATATTATATGAACTAAACACTCGTATGAAAAACTCTCCTACATAAAAAATAAATAAATGAATAACTTGAAAAAAGCAAAATAATCTTCAAACGGATGAACATATTTTCTGGAATTATGACTAAGAGCACTTATTCAAACGAAACTTTAATTATTCAAATTCAAACTTTTTCAAACGAAAAAAAAAACTATATCAAAATAGGTGAACCTCTTTTGATATCGTTTTTTTCGTTTCGTTTGGGAAATATGATACCACAGCAGACATACAGACACACATACAGACAGACATGTTGCACACCCATGCACACATACACACTCAGACGAGTTAATAAAATACTTTGTGTTGCAGTTGGTGTAGAAACAAAATCGTTTCCTTTTTGTGTGGAATCAAATTGTTTTTTTATGCGGGACGATATAGTTTTAGAGGCGATATCGAAGGAGCATTTGAAAGGATATATATCACCATTGCTTCTAGTAGGAACTTATTATAGAAGACTATATACTTTTGCCTTTAATCTTTCTGTTGAAGATCATTTTCACACCAAAGGACTTGTTTTTGAGGTATTTTTTTTCTTTTTTGTTATTAATATTTTTTAATTTTTATATCACGTACGTTTACAAGATCTATATATAATCTATATCTAACAGTTTTTTATTTTAAATAACAACACTGCATATGCTTGGTCTATATCCTTTTTTTCTTATAATGAAAATTGATTGTGTTACACAGGCCTTCTTGGCAAAGTTGCACAAGCGTGAGACACTAAACGCGACGTTTGTGGGTTCGATTGCCACTCGGGGGATTGTATTATTATTTATTAATATATATTTTCATTTCTTTGTTGCGGTAAACAAGACGAAGTGTGGCGTTTGTATTTTACCACTCTACACGCAATGCCTCGAAAATTCGGCGAAAAGTGGTGAACGCAGTGTCTTAACACTAGGTAGAGTTAGCTATTCTGTTATATGCTGTGTATGATATTTAATTAATTTCGATCATATTAATATAGATCTTATGGATGTTAGATTACATATGTGGATATCAGATCAAATGTGTAAAGTTTTGATCAATAACATTAATAGCTTTATAAAATAACACGCGATATTTATTACAAGACATTAAATTTATTACAACAAAAGTTATATAATACTTTCTAAATAGCAAGTTTCTTTTTTGTATACGTCTCTTTGGTTTAAAATCTGCTATATATATTTTTATTTGAATATCGTCGACTTAGAATGTTAACCCGTTAACCGAATGTTAACGTTAAGTAAATTCATTATTATTATCAGAAGGTTATAGATATTTCGAAAATTGATTTGATTTTTCTAGTATATGGAATAAAATTAAGGTTGATTTAGTTTTTTTTTTTTCATAATTTCAATTGGTATAAAAATGTACAAACACAAAACAACAAAAACCGGATTTAGCAAATTTTGTCAATGCTAAGCCAGCTATATTATTTATGTATATATTTCGAGTGTGACGGCGTTAAGATCAATTTATTCAAAAGAATGTAAACTGATAATATTTTTTTAATTTTTCAGGCTGCAAGAGAAGTTATAAGAAGATATTTGTTAGAGTTCCGATTAAAAGCTACAAAAATATATCGAGAGTGTTACAAAATTACAACTGAGGACCTAAATTGTATGCCAACATTGTTACAAATATTATATCACATGGAACCACTAAAGTATGAGATTGAAACTATTGCGTCAATATATAGAATGGTTGATATTGGTAAATATTTTTTCTGTCCGTCCCTTACCACTCTTCAAAAGTCATCCGTTATCCGTCACCCGTCACCCGTCACCCGTCACCCGCCATTCGTCACCTGTCATCGTATATTTGTCATCCGTCGATGGGCGGTGAAAGGATGCAATAAGCACAACATTATCAAGGGATCGATTATCGAACACATAATTGGTCAATCGATAAAATTTAATTATATAAGGTCTTGTAACGATCTACTTCGATCAATTTGTAGATTTGCCAATTTGCTTGAGTTTTTGTATTCGTCTCTAAATCAGATCTAGATCTGATTAGAATATCATATTTACATGACAGATCAAATTAAATATTAGCTTTACACTGTATCACGCACATAGTAAGGTAGGCAGACGGAACCTAAGATCCTGTGTTCCTGAGTGAGTGAACCTGAGTGTTAAGACACTCCGTACCCCACTTTCCCCCGAATTTTTGAGACGTTGCGTGTTGAGTGGCGGCTCAATGCCAATATTTTATTCCTCCGAGTCGGAATCGAACTAACAGCTGTCGCGTTTACAGTCGCACATTTGTGCCCCTGCGCTACGATGACCTCAGATATGATTCTTATATAAAATCACTAATAAGTGATCTAATAAGATTGCATAGCCACTTTGTTAAGAGATTGCTACCTTCAATATTGTGACTAATTTTCATAATGATAAAATTTTCAGATTCAGTTATAATACCACACGGGGCAGAGCTAATGTCGTATCTCTTTAATGAGATATCTCTTGTGACGCACAAACAGACAGCGCTCACGTTGTTTGACTCACTGTTTTGTGTATGTAGAGTTTATTTCAAGTATGTATAAAATATTGATTTATATTAAAACTTATTTAGATTTTACTTTCTAAATGTATTTTTTATTGAATGTGAAAATGGTTGGCTTGTTCTATCCAACGGTCGATCGTAATTGACCCAGGGTTACTAAGCATGACGGTCGTAAGTACGATCCCCACTTGGAAGGATGAGTTGTTTCCGTTTCCCCCTTATGGTAGGACAAAGCACGGCGTTGAGTTTCGTTAGTAATAATGCCATGCCTCGAATTCTTATGGAAAGGAGAAATTTAATGGTTCAAGGTAGTGTCAAGTACACTACCTAGTGTAGTTCTATCTGTCCAACTTGTTATGAAAGAAAAGTGTGAAACTAAATAAAAAAATATTTTATCCCCCTCTCAGTTTTTTATTCTGTATATATGGAAAAATAATTAAATTTTCTTATTTCATTTTTTAAGATTTATCGAACGTTTCATATTCGAGGGCGAATTGGATGATATATTTAACGAGTTTTTCATAAAAAAAGACAGTCAGTATGTGAACTCTCGAACTAAACGATATTGGGATAAAGGCTTCCATATAACAATGTGTTATGCGGTACCCGCGTTCCTACGACCGTTGGCCTCGTTCATACTATTGTGCGGGAAGTCCTTAAGATTACTAAAATTATGCAATCCTAGTGTAAGTACTAAAAACATTATCTATTTTATTTTGTTTTTGAAATAACATATTAAAATATGTTTTTTATTATTGAGGCCTTCGTGGTGCTCGGCACACACAGTTGTGAGTTTGATTCCTAAACGGTGGATTGAATTATTTTTATATTACGTTTCTTCGCTCTGCTAAAGAAAGCGCAGTGTTGAGTTGCGCCACATGTGAAACTTTAGTAGGAACAACATACATATTAATTTTATTGTGAAAGAAGTATTTTAAAGATAAAAATGTATGAAGTTAATATTATTTGATTCTTATGCAGAACTATTATTACTATTTAATTTAATTATACAAATGTAACTTTTATATTGAAAAGAGGAACAGTTGAGTTTTTGCCAGTGGAACTGCATTCCGAATGCATCAGTGTATGGTGTTCTTGACATTCATGATATAATAAGGAACATAGAATATATGTGTTAGATTTTAAATTAGAAGCGCCTTCCGAGCCGGTGGTATCGATTCGAAAGTGCTTGCAAAATTCTATTTAAATTAAGGATATTTTAAATTTGAATTTTACAGGATCCTCTAGTATTACTTATATCATCAGACCATCCGTCTGTTCGTTGTTGTGCTAATTTTGAGGAGCTAGAACGACAGCAGCAATTACTAGATGTTTATAGAACGAGATGTCTCTTTGTGAGCGGCGAACCGGTTACATTTGAACAGATCTTACTAAAGAGGGAAGCGGAGAAAAAAGCTTTTACAGAAATGGCGTCCTTAAAACAAGCTGAAACTATGGAAAAAATTATCGGTACGTTTTTAAGAAAAAAATGACCAATGTAATTTTAATCTTATTTTGATGCACTTAGTGGCCATCCATTAATAGCGTTACATGAATAAAGTGACACCCATAAATTAATAAATTAAAGCAGTATTTCATAAATTTGGCGGAAAGTGGGAAGCAGAGTTTTAATACTAGGTTCTGCATATAGCAGAGTAGGACTCTGCTATTAAAAAATAGTAGTAATAAAAGCAACATAGTTTTAAGACACTCTGATCCCCACGTGTCGCCTAATTGCGTGTTGATTGGCGGAACTCAACTCCGCACTTATTCTCTTTATGAAGAAGAAATAAAAATAATTTATTCCTCTGAGCGAGAATCAAGCGTATATATCCCGTGTCAAATAACCTATCTTTAAACATACTCGTACTTTGAAAGTTTTTTAAATGTGTTTTATAATTGTTTGATTTATTAAGCGGAACGTAAGAGATTGGCTCAATTAATAATAGCGGAGAAACAACATTCACTAAGAGTTCTAGAAGCGGCAATAGCCGAAGCCAAAGCGGCTAAGAACAAAGCAAAAAAACGAGAACGTAAGATATGCGAAATGGAAGAGAACTTGGAGAAAGCTACTGAGGAAGTCGACTCTAAGTTAAAAGATACTGAGAGGTGATTATGAACTTTTTTTAACTGAGGTTAAGGGTCAGGACATAGGTTTATGGGTTAAGTCATGAAATTAATTTATTTCCCTAAATGGGAGTTGAAGCCATAATGAGAAGTGCCACTGCGCCGGCGCGGCATACATTTTTGACTTAAAACTATTATTTTAATTGTGCTTTTTCTTATCTAATAGTTATATCGAATAGTAACAATTATTTTATAACGTTGTTTATGTTATTGACATACTGTCCCTATCTCAATTATTTTGTCTGTCTTGGCAGAGATGCAAAAAAGCCGCTTTTTATAGGTGTATTTATATTTTTTGCATTTATTTCGTTTGTTGAGTGTATAATAAAGAGTTATTATCTTCTTTTTCGAAAATTATATTGACTTCAAAGGAGCTTAGTCTTTTGTTTTTTTTAGCTTACAAAAAGGTACTTACACAAATCTTTGTTTATATAATAAAGGGATTATTGAAATAGAAGGATTGTGTAAAATAAAGTACTCGATTTCTAAATAAAATTCTTTATTAATATAAAACTGTTACAAAATATATTTTTCCTTTTAATTCAAATTCTATATTTTTGTTGCAGAAATAAAATTATGGAGTATTATACAAAATTAAACATGGAAGTAGAAAAGAGCAAAATACACACTGAATGGAAAATAAAACGTTTACAATTAGATCAAAGTCGCATACAACTTCTGTCAACGGAAGAACGTAATCTAAAGAGAGAAAAATTAGAACTGGAACATCAACGGAATGAATCCGTAATGGCCATGTCTATCCAAAGCGATTTCAAATCTGAGGACGATTTAGATAATATAGATAATAATAATGGCGAAGAAAACAAAAGTAATGATTCAACGCCATCTATCGATCTGGAAGAATCCCCTGAAGCTTCAGAGTTAGAAAAAAACAAAGAGAAAGCTCAATTATCAAATGATGTCTTTAATGCCATTTGTAATGTTGCTAAAAATATATTTGGTGCGAAACCAAAAGAAAAAACACCGTGCGATAATGAATTTGAAATGGACGTACAAGGAAATGTTATTAACAATAAAGAGAATTTTAAAACAGAAACATCTAATGACGTTATTGGTGCAAATTTAGACGAGGTTTACGATAATTTACATTTCCTAGAAAACAGACAAGAAGCTTTCAAGAATAAACAAAAAGTGATGGCGCACGAATTCGGACAAACTGATAATGAAAACAATAAACTCAAAAAATTACCAACGTTAAAGACTTCTTCTATTGATAAAGAAAATAATATTGAAGAAGAATGGGCGTTTTCTGAAGCAAGAAAAAACAAGTTGAAAGTATTAGGCGCTGAATTCGGTATGAGTGCACCGGAAGTTAAAGTTGAGACCATTATCGAACCAATAACGGAAGCCCAAAAGGAAGCGTTGATAAATAAACAAAAGGTTTTAGGGGTCGAATATAACCTACCTGCAGAAAGAATTTCTAGAAAAGACCCAGCAAATGTCGCTCAAGAAGAGGCGATACGTAATAGAAATAAAGTACTCGGTTCTGAATACGATATTAATGTGAAAGGGCCAAGATTTGATTCTTCGAAAAAATCGACTTTAAGATTAAATTTGAAACCTTATAGTGAACCTTCAGTTAGTAATAAAACTGTAACAACACCGAATACTGGGGCGATAACACCAGGTGAACTTTTTCCTGGGGTAAGTTTATTAAAATAAATAAAATATATATTTTTAAATAACTTTTTTTGAGGCCGTCGTGGTGCAGGAGCACAAGAGAGCGACTGTTAATGCGGCGTTTGGGGGTTTTCTGAAATATTTCATTTCACTCGGAAATCGAGCAAATTAAATATTAAATATTTTTAATTCTTTGCTCTGGTATCGAGGCAAAAGCGCGACGTTGAGTCCCTCCACTCAACACGCAATGTCTCAAGAATTCGGCGGAAAGTGGGGAACTGACTTTCTTGACAACTTTCTTAACAGAAAATAATTAAAAGATATTTCCACACTACTAAGGATAGTGAAATATAAAAAAATATATCAGATTTTGAACGTAGTGGGACTCGAACCTGCGCTTATTAAAAGCCATTCTAACCACTAAACTATACGTTTTTTATGATATCAAGCTACATTAAAATTCTTACATGCTTGTTACAAATTATTTATATTGTTAGCAAAATATGATTTAGTATTTTACATATTTGTAGAAAGTTAAATTATCAGCCCAATAGTTAGTTATTGAAAAAATCTTTAGATCAAAAGTGTATTATCTTTTATTAAAAATATTGGTGATTCTTCGATTTAGTGTGAAAAAGCCTGTTGTTTTCGCAAATGTGTATTAATAGCTCGAATAAAATTACTTATAGATTAAAATTGAATGTATTATGAATATATCGGAGGCCGGTCGTGGCGCAGCGGCACGAGGTGTGACTGCAAAACCCACTGGTTGTGGGTTCGATCCCCACTCGAGGAGATGAAATATTTACTTAAATTTATATTTTCATTTCTTCGCTCTGGAGTCGAGGTTAGGCGCGGCGTTGAGTTCTGCTACTCAATACGCAATGCTTCCAGAATTTGGCAGAAAGTGGGGAACGGAGTGTCTTAACACTAGGTTCCCTCTGCCTACCCTGCTGTGTGCGGGATACAGCGTGAAGCTAATTTATTTTATGAATATATCTGTAATGTAATGTTGCCGAGGCCGTAAGCGCAACGTTTGTGGGTTCGATGCTTACCCGGGGGAATGACAAATTTTTATTTCGGGATACTGTTGGAAGCTTAATCACACAGTAGTAACACACTTATAACATGGTAATAATAAAAATAATTACTTGCAGCTGGATTTAGAAACTCCTACTACTGCGGAAATACCAATAGAGAGTGCTACGACGGCAGACATATTTACACCTCACAGTGAAACAAGAGACACAGACGCCGCTAAACCAAAAGATAAAGAATATCTCACATCTGATGGATTTAATTTTTCCATAATAGTAGATGATGAAACTGCTGCGACAGAAATTATAAGTGACGTACAGACTGACATTAGTATGGAAAATTCACCATCAAAAAGCACAGATTATTGTGAGATTCCATTAAGAACCTCTCTTTTCAATATATTAGATGGTACATACAATTTAGATAATTTTGATCCGTTTGGTGTGAAAAATCTTGGCAAATATTCAAAAGATTATTTTAATAAAACAAACGAAGAGTCTTGTACTACATATACAAATCCAGCAATAATGTTTGAAGAATTTAAAAAAAAGCCTTACGATAATATTTTTACTCATTCCAAAGAGAAAGAGGAGGAAAAAGTTACCTGCGACAATATAGCTACGCTTACTGCGTGCTTGCAACGATCTGTGATGCTGCCATTGACATATCAATTGGAAGTTGTGAATAATTCAATTTTAACACATTTCCTTGTTAATTTAGATATGTACGAACATTTGAGGAGTTTAAAGGATTATTTCTTTTTAATGGACGGCGAGTTTTCTAGAAGTATCTGTCACAATTTATTTGCTAAGTTAACGAAGACACTTAATCCACAAGAACTGTTGAATTTTGCAACTTTACATAACATTTTGGATAAAGCACTTGGATCGTCGATTTCACGTAAGGTTTTTTTTAATTTATATAAATATAATTCGCAATTGATGCCTGTCGCGGCGCAGGAGCATAAGTTAGTGATTGTAAGTAAACGTGACTGGTTATGGGTTCGATCCCCACCCACTCTAGGAAGTGATTTTTTTAAATTTATATTTTTATTTCTTCGCTCTGATGTAGAGGAACAGCCCGGCGTTTAATTTCGCTACTTAACACGCAATGCCTTCACAATTCGGCGGAAATTATACTATATTTTTTATTTTTCTTATTTTTATTATGATAGTATATTTTTATAGTAATAAACATATTCAAATATATAAGAGCCAACGTCCATACCACGTTGAACACACCGGTTCTCGTCCGATCACCGAAGTTAAGCAACGTCGGGCGCGGTCAGTACTTGGATGGGTGACCGCCTGGGAACACCGCGTGCCGTTGGCCTTTTTTTTATGTTATTGAGAACTATGATATTTTTATATTTTTGCCTTACAAGAAAATCATAATTTTTTTAAGAGTGGTCTGCAAAAAATAATAGATAACTTTTTCGGCGTCTCTAGTTCCAACAAATGATGTGAACGTTGCAAAAGTTGCGTTTAAGATATCGATGTATTTTATCGTATATATTTTTTTTTATTTCAGATGTCCACAAATTTTCGGAAAATTTATCTTTCACAATCGCGGAGTGTCCACTAAGTTTCCAACACAGTTCGCCGGACGTGCTCCAGTGCTTGTCGCTCACTTACACTGTCGGCTGGCCTTTAAATATTATATTATCACAGGAGGCGTTGTTGCGATATGCCAAAGTATTCCAATTTCTTATTAAAATGAGAAGAATATTTTGGGTTCTGAGTGAAGATTTTGAGGTAATTTATAGCTTTTTTTCTTCAGCTTCACGCTCTATCCCGTATATAGTTGGGTGGATAAAGACAACCTAGTGTTATTAAACTTATTAAATTAAGTAACTTTATATAATTAAAGAATTTTGAATACGTTCAATCCCAATCCACCTTGTCGGCCACTCTGGTGTTGCACGGCGTCGTGGGCGGCGATGATCACTTACATCAGATGATCCGAACGCTCGTTTGCCTTGGCCTTTTCCATAAAAAAAAAAAACGTTACGCTTGAGAGAGTAGAGTATTTTGATTTTCTCTCTGCGGTAAGACAAAGATCGGCGTTTAGTTTCGTCATGCATTTCTCGAATTCAGGCTGAAAGTGGAAAACGGAGGGCCTTAACAGAAGGCTCTCTCTGCCTACTATGTTTAGATAAAGCATTGCAGCAACAACAAGCAGAAAAAAAAATATAATATATAAAAGAGTTATAGATTTGAATTTACAAATATTGCGTAAGAAAGTTAGTCATAATATGAACAATACAACTGCATCATGATGACTTTGCAATTTTAGTGGAATCCAATGATTATTCGATAAAACTTTTGAAGTCACTTAGTTAAACTTTTGAAGTGACTTAGTGCAATATCATCATTACAAATATAAAATGACTGTAAACGCGACAGCTTATGGGTTCAATTCCCACTCGATGAAATATAATATTTATTAATATTTTAATTTCCTCGCTCTGTTAACTAGGCAAAGCGTGGCGTTCAGTTCTGCAATTTAACACGCAATGCCTCCAGAATTCGGTGAAAAGTGGGGACCGGAAGTGTCTTATTGGCAGAGAGTGTCTTAACACCAGGTTCACAGGGTTCCTCTACCGACCTTACTATGTCGTTAATACGTGCGTTAGATAATTGTATACAAATTAAGGTTGTCTGGAAGAGATGGC
The DNA here is from genome assembly GCA_013421005.1 of Heliconius erato x Heliconius himera. NCBI lineage: Eukaryota > Metazoa > Arthropoda > Insecta > Lepidoptera > Nymphalidae > Heliconius > Heliconius erato x Heliconius himera. Next base: position 71,008 of record JAATLQ010035297.1, read on the forward strand.
TACTTAGCTATAAGACCACCTTTTTGTATTTATTTTTTCTTTTTATTTTTTGTAAATTATTTTATATAAGTAGTGTCAAATAAAGTAATAATAATAATTAATCAATCATGAATGCTATATCTCGATCATTTAGCAATTATTAATAAACCAATAATATAACAAAATATGAATAATTAATTAAGTCTAATATACTTTATTTCAGGCTCTAAAATTAATAGTGAAATTATCGAAGGAACATTCGAGAAAGATACTCAAATCACCTCAGTACATATCCGTACAAATATATAGACATATAATGGCGTCTTTGATACGTGCCCTAGACAATTATATAGTGACGACATGTATCCTGACATCTTGGACGGAATTTGAAAAGGATCTGAAGAAAGCGAGAACTTTAGACGATTTGTACGAGTGCCATGTTGTTTATATAAAAAAAGTTTTATTCAGATGCCTCTTGAATAATAGATCGACTCCCGTAATGAAGCTGCTAAATGATATATTCACTGTGATATTAAAGTTTAGTCGTGTTTTGAAAGCTGGGTGAGTAAACTATTTGTATAGCTTCACGTTGTATCCCGCACATTGCAGGGTAAGCGGAGGAAGTATAGTGTAAAGACACTCCGTTTCCTACGTAACATCCAATTTTCGACGTAATGCGTGTTGAGAAGCGAATCTCAATGTCACATTTTATGTTCATACTGTAGCGTGGAAATGGAAATAATTAATTGCGTCGAATAGGGATTGAACCCATAATCGTTGGTCGTCAGAGGCAATGCGCCACAATGGCCTCGTTTTATTTATTAATTTTTTAATTTAATTTATTTATTGAAGCTGTCGTGGCGCAGTGGGACGTGCCATCTGTCTGTAAACGTGCTAGTTGTGGGTGCGATCCTCATTCAGGGAATGAGTTCTTTTTATTACGCCCCATCTAGTAAGAGAAATCGTAGCGTTAAGTTTCGCCATTCAATAAGCAATTTCTCAAATTCAAAACAAAGAAAAGTAAAGAACGGAATGTCATGACACATAAAGTTCTTTCTACCTACACTGTTATAAGCGAAATACGTATATAGAGAATCTTAAAAACAAAGAAGTAATGCAAAAGTTTATTTTTTATTTTTTAGAGAATGGCAACAAAAAGAAGCAAACAGCAACTTCACACATACAAATTATGTCCAACTTGAGGAATTGTTCCATTTGTTCGAGAAACTTGCCAAATATTTACACAAAGTCGTTACGAAACTTATGGAGTGTGGATATCAAAGGCATTTAGTTGAACTTCTAACTATGGTCAATTTAAACGGTTATTATGACCCGGATAGGTCTAAACAAGACGCTAATGTCAGCTTACAGTCAAATTAATTGAATAATATTGTAGGGTTAGTATTATATATAGTAAAAACTCGATTGGACAACCGTTCGATTATTCGGATTACCATTTAAACATCGCCCAAGTATTAAACATGTACGTAAATAAGTGTATATATTGTATGTTGGAAAATATATCTTTTAATTATTTCTTAATAAATATTGAGTTTTTGTTGTTATATATTTGTTCTTTTAAAAAAACATAAGATTATGTAGATATGCATAAAATCAGCTTTTCTTCATACATTCAATTATCCGGATTTTCGAATGCCTAACGACTACAATTAGTCCGGCTAATCGAGTTTCTAGTGTATCAATAATTGTTATAATAATTAGTTATAATATTATTAATTTAAATGATTATGTTAATCTGGATAGATCTAAATAAAACACTAATGTCAGTTTAAAGTAATAATTTCCAATTCAATAATAGTCACTTCTTTAATATTATAAATGTGAAAGATCTGTTAGGCTAGATGTTTGTTCCATTTTAAAAACAAAAGTAATGAACAGAATTAGATGAGACTTTACAGTAATATAGATTAAACATCAGAATAATACATAGGCTTTAATTTATGTAAAGAGGTTCTATAATTAGTCTACAGTGTAACAATTAATTTAAACGAACGAAGCTGCGTTAGGGACGCTTGTATTATACATTTAATCAAGATTAAGTTTCTCTTTATATTGGAAAAGTTTTAGATATAAATTCATAATAATAATAATAGTTGTATTGTTTTAATAATAATTGTGTAATGTTGTTTATATATTTAATAATAGTTGGCATTTTTAAAGTTATTATGTTGTAATTTACTAATTATCGATCATTAAGTAATAATGCTTCTATCGTTATTAGTTATATTTTACTTACTATTATTATATAGAAAAAAAAATGTTAGTTGTGATGATAACGTTGTGACGCAGCGGCACAGCGTTTGACTGTAAAAGCGACGATTGCAGTGTCGATTCCAATTTGGGGAATCGATTATTTTCATTCCCTCGCTGTGGCAACAATACGCAATGTTTTGAAAATTTTGCTGTGCGTGGGAACCGGAGTGTCTTAACACCACGTTCTCTCTGTCTACATTAAGCCAAATAATATTAAGTATGATATCATCATGTTAGAGTGTAAACTTGCAAAATCCGTTTTGTGTCGTTATGTACTCGTATATTTTTAAACCATTAGAAAATGTAAAAAAAAAACAAAATGAACCTTTATTTTATTTCATATAGTAGAGAAAATACAAATCAATTTCTAAATTGTAGAAATCTCCTGATAATACATATATACTCAATATTTTTTTATTAACGTTTTTAGACTCTCTTGAGAATTAGTTTAATAGGCTGTTTATAATAGGTTTACACTATATTATTTTCTCCCACCAAGTTGTTATTAAGGTGTGTGTGTTTTGTTTTGCTTATGGACTTAGATGCACTTTACAGTATTAAAAATGTCACAATCATTAAATACAATATTTTTATCTTTTATAATATTTGTAAATTTATTTTCAATTTCATTGTCAATTTTTATGGTAGTTTTTAAAAAATGTAAAATAAGAATACTCATCCAAAAGTAAATATCATTATGTATAATTTAATATAACATTTTTATATTTTTGTTAGTAACTCGAATAAAATATTTAAAATAAAATTTACTAAACAATCGATGTCGTTTAATTTTTCGTATATATATTATAGGATTTTTTTAGCTCGTGTAAAATTTGTAAGGAAACTACGAAGCACATTGTAATAAAGGAGCTCTACCACCAGAACTTGCGGTTGTAGATAGTTTGAGTCAGACTCTTTCAGAAGAATTCATGGTTTACAAGAGTTTTCTATACTTATTATATATAATATTTTAAGTAACTTTGACTGTAAAAAGTAAAAATATTATATTTCCATGTTTCCGGAATTTCCAGAAAAATGTATTCACCGGAATTTCGGTAACTCTGAATTTAGTGCTTCTCTACATTTCTCAAAGAATGTGTCGAATTACGTTTTCTGTCAGTTATTCAGTTAAAAGAAAATAAAATAAAATATTGTAGACTTATTACGAGCTGTCGTCAAAAACAACCACGATTTTTATTTATCGACACTTACTGACTCCACCTCTGATTCTCTCTTTATAAGAGAAAAAGCTTATTAGCATTACATAGGAAAATTTTTTGAAATTTTTTAAACATTTCAATACAATTTTTAACATTGATATTGAAAAATGATGAAGATAAATTAAACAAATTTATTAGTGGTTTTCGCACTTAAGTATTAATTACTGTACAGATCTAAATGAACTAAAATACCGCAAAAAAAAAAATTAACTATTAATCAAAGCAAACATTTAATTATTTGATAATTGTGATGGCCACAAAGGTAAAAATAAGGTCAATTATAAATCGATATATTTTTTTTCCCATCTCCGGTGTGGGCTAAGCGGTTTTGTATTTTTTCTCATAGCCATTCTAAGACACAAATTAGTAGCTGATTTAAAAATGAAGTTTATATGGTTTTTTTATTTCGTAAACTTTTAGATCTTCGTGCTATTGTTATTTTGAAGGATTATTTTTATTGTTTTAAGTATGATTCTAAATATTTCATAATGATGAAGCATGTATTGAATGCTATCCATGGGTGTATCTAGAGATATTTTCTGGAAGAGGATAAGACTTTAGCTTTATACAGATATTTGTTGTTGAGTTTTTTTTCAGAGCCACCTTTTTCTTAATAAAATTTGGACGGATCACTCGGGCCCCCTCTATCTAGAAGTACTCTATACATACCAATAAGTTCTTTATCTCTATCTAACCTCTCTATGTTCAAATTTAGGTTAACAGATTTTTTGGTGCTCATCCCATCATCTTATATATTGATGGATGGTTCTAGAATGATGTAAAACGCCATCTAGTTTGTCTGGAATTCTTGAGTCCACGTTAGTTGTTGTCTAGACTCAATGGTAGCGACAATGTATTTTCATATTTAAGAAAAAATAGAAAAAAAATGTATTTTTTTTCATATTAAACTCTTTATTTTTAAAATGTTGAAGATTTCAATACATGGTATATAAAATTGATAATAGTCTATTACGCCATCTGTTGTGCAATAGCTTAAATTATTTTGCCATCTAGTAATGAATAGACAATGCATTTTTATCATACTGAAATTATTAATTGCAGAGTATATATTGAATTATTTATATTTTTAATATTTTCATTATCTTTATAGATATTAATCAATCATAACACATGTATAATATAGGTATTTTCAAGATGTTTCTAAAGAAAATGCAGTTTACAGCAGTTTCCGCTGCGACAGTGGCGCCATTGTTTTCCTTATATTCAGGGTGTTTTCACGAATACTTCATTCTACAGCAATTCGTCCTAAGGTGAACATCTGAACTTAATAGTTTCTACGTGTGTGACATTGAAGTGAAAGCTTGTGTACTCTTCCTAAACGTCTCTTTATAGACAAATATACCTAACAAGAACTAAAAATCAAATTGACTGCCATAAATATAGAAGATTATAAACTATAAAAACTGAAAATTGTGAAAAGTACTCTAACAGCTATTTACTGCTATCGATCGCAACATACTTTTCCGCGAAGCATAATTTTCAGCGGCGCCGACTATATTTCAACGAAAACGTTAAAAGACGAGAGTAACCGTCGCCGCCGCCGAGATGGCGTTCATGATGCCAGTGGTGAAGAACGATTGGGACATTTACAACTCGCAGCGCTCGCGGCGGACCTCGGAGGGCGCCGACAAGAGCGCGCTGGGGGGCCGCGTGCGCAAGGTGTCGGAGTCGCGCTCCGAGGGGCCCGCGCTGGGCCCCGCGCTGGGCCCCCGCGCCGCCGCGCTCAGCCCGCACCGCAGCGCGCCCGCCATGCGCTCGCTGTCCTACTGCCGCGCGCCGCCCTCGCGCGCCTCGCTGCGGGCGCCCGAGCTCCGCAAGGGCTCGGCTAGCGCGCCCGCCCACGACGCGGACAAGTTCCACAACAGGTTGGTCGACAAG
>JAATLQ010035298.1:0-14262 GCA_013421005.1 Heliconius erato x Heliconius himera
ATACAAACATAATTAATACATTAGTAGTTAGAATGGTACAGTTTGGGAAAAGTAAACAAATGGTCAAAACAACGTCATTAGCTTATTACCAATAAGCCCTCTCAATATAAACAATCCATTGGACTCTATCCTGGCAAATAATCATTTCTAATGAATTGTAATTTATCTTGAATACAAATATATCTATCTCTATGTAACAAACACAATATAACAATTATATAAAATATGAAAATATTACAGAGGCATTGCGTGTTGAGTGGCAGAACTCAACGCCGTTAATAAAATAAATAAATAAAAATATATTTATTTCAGTTTCACATTTTCTTTAGCAACATATTAATTATATTTTAAATAAAACTGGGTGAAAAATCACATGTTTCAAACACTTTGCAGTATGCCATGGTCGATGATAGTAGTTATTGATATAATAACTATATTACCGTCAGCTCATTTTTAATTGCCTCGTATATTACACTGGATTCATACAGGATGAGCTACTTGTATTTTCCCCTCTAATGTGATGGATTTGAGACTTGAGTTTTTTACGAGGGGTCTCACCCACGTCGTTAAAAGTCGTCTCTATTTAAATTAATACTAATTTGTATATAAATAACTTAATGATTATTTGTTAATTTAAAATTAATGATATATTTGTTTTCTCTAGCTTAGGATTTAACAATTAGGCTTCTCCACTATACACTCATATACATACATCTAACTTCGATTACTACGGTTAAGGAGTTTCTTTAAAATGTGCAAAAATCCTGAAAATCTTATTATATGACAATTACTAATTTTCTACTGTCAGAATCTATTGTGGTGGCAGGCTTTATGCTTGCTTACAATCCCTAAAACTAGTATAAATTAATAGGATAAAGATACTAACAACATCTTCTATAACATAATTTCAAATAAGATGATGTTTTCTATCTTTTTATATTATTTCTGCTAATAATTTTAACATTTCTCATCCTAAACAAATATTTCCAAGAAATGAAATCTGTTAACTCATTTAAAATTTATATTAAAATCATTATAGAATACAATAAACTCTCACAAATCTATCCAGTTCCAACTTTTGTCATTTGACAGACAAAATAGGCTGTACATTATTAATTTAATTCAAATTCAACTTCGTCAATTGTTTTCACGTAATAGAATCTTCGTTGTTTTCTTGGTTCGGTAGGGGGTGTTATTTTTGCTAATAAGAAGGGGAGGTTCCCCTGGGGTGAATTATATGCGATGGGTCGAACTAATATGATATTTCTCAACTTTCTTTCAAACTTTTATGAGAGTTCTATAAGTATGACCAAATATATCAATATTTGATAGAAATAGTTCTTATAGGTGAAAAATATAATTTGTATTCAATTAAGTAATATCCATCGATCTGAAATATCTAAAAATAGTGTGTGACACATTCAAAATAGTAACCGGAAGTAACTCTAACCACCGGTACAATATATACATCAAAACGATTAAAGTGTGTGGCGTGCCTTACCCTTTCTCTATAAATGGACCAACCAACACAAAAATATTTTTTCGATTCACGCAGTAGTTCCTGAGATTAGCGGGTTTTACTAAACAAACAATCCTTCAGCTTTATAAAATTTGTATACAAGAATAAATAAAACGCACCCTTGGTTCCTTTATTCTAGGTAGGTTCACTGAATGAAATTAGTCCAAGTAAGACAAAGGCTAAGAAAATAGCGTCAAGTATTTCAAGATTTTTTTAGCTTCATGTTACAACGTGCCCGCATATAGCAGCGTTAAGCCACTCTTTTTGCCACGTTCTGCCGAAGTTTTGAGGGATTGTGTCTTGAGTAGCGGAACTCAACACAGCGCTTGGCCTTGTCACCAGAGCGAGGAAATGAAAATATAAATAAACAAATAAACAATAATTCATTTCCCCAAGTGGGAATCAAATCCACAACCACCGTGTTTCCAGTCACACACTTACGCCACTGTGCCACGAATGACTCTACGTATTTAAAGATCTTTATTGTAAATAATAAATATTTCTTTGGATAACACAACTAACCCATAACTATTTAGTACAATTGGATATATCACAACTGCACTACAAGAGTGTAAATAATCATCTATATTAGTTAATATTATCTTAGATAACTTAATATTTGTTCAACAAACAGGAAGCAGTTAGCTTAACGATCGCACTAATCGCTGTTTGGGCCTTCGAGCCATAGCTGGCCATCGCTCGATTTATAGTTTCCACTTAGTCTGTTGTATAAGTGATGCGTATAGGGTTCCCCTGAGATAATATAATAGAGTAAAACCCGGGTAGTTGAACCAGTTTTTTTAAAAATAATACACTAAAAAAATTATGCATGTATATATGAAAACATAGGACTTTTATCTATTGTGTAAGACTATTTTTATAAACATAAATAGAATTTATTAACATTTCCACATTTATTGAAGAAAAATACTTTTTTACGTATAAAAAATTACGTAGCTGAAATTGAGCCCACGTCTTTTGGAAGCTATCCCAGACAGTTTTCAAGAGGCGCGGGTTCAAATCCAGGAACGAGAAACAGAGAAAACCAGGGAACCTATTAATATGATACTCTGTTCTCCACTCTCCACCGAATTAATTTATAAAAAATAACCTTACCTAGGCACAAAATAAAACATAGTAATATCGCGTCCGAATCCACTTTTTATCTATAAAATATTCGTTATTAATATGTATAAAAATGGCACTTACATTAGACATTTAACTAACAAAAAACATTCAAAATAGTTTCATTGACTCGAAATTCAATTTCATTAAGGAATATTTGTGCCGTAAAGTGTATATAGCACGCGATGGTATGTAAAATGATATTTTTAATTCTTAGAAAGGAACGGAGTTTTATGATTTAATCTTTTTAAACTGGTGGTCATTTCCTCCGCGGAACATACAATTTCTTGACATTTGGACAAAGGCCGGGTGACATCAGACTGCATTAGTCGTCGTATTAGACCCTCGTTACATTAGTCTATGCATGATACAGCGTGAAAGTAGACAAACATAACTTTTAATATCACCTTTTTTTCTACGGCAAAGTTCGGATGTTATTAGTTAACAATTATAATTTGATATCCTATAAAGGAAAATGACTTTGAGCTTACGACAATGGTATTTTCTGCCACAGATATGTCTTGATAAATCCAGACAGATAGCGATTCACGATGCCTCTCGCATATAGCAGGGTAGGCAGAGGGAACCTGTTAGCCTAACGTGAACTGCTTTCTGCATTAAAACTCTTTCGTTCCCAACTGAACCAAGATATAACTGGGATAACATTTTTTAAGCAGATTAAATAAAAGTGATATATTAAAACTTACTAAGCTATATAACATAAAATAATTTAATAAATAAATTAATAAAACGTTTAAAACCCACTGTTAAGCAAAATGTAGTATAATTACGACGCGAGTCACTCGTAAGCACCAAAATAGACACTCGAAGGCAACACACTGTGAGAGACTCAAAGTTTTGAGTCGAGTGCGGGTAGTTATAATAAAGTGTAAACTATAATGAAGTGACTTGGGAAGTTACAACGTCTTTCACGCGAACTCCCAGAATTTATGCACGCTAAGGAAATATCGTGAATGTTGCATATTTACAATATTTTTTTACAGCTTCACGCTGTATCCCGCACATAGGAATTGGTAAGCTAACGTGTTTGTGGATTGACATGCATATTTTTTACTATTAAAGCATGTTACGGTCAACACACTAAGAAAGCACTGTCGATAATAAGATAAGATGGAAGCAGAGCTGCAACGCGGCACGAGGAATGGAGCTATTTGTAGATAATTATCGTCTGAGGTAGAAATCCAGAAAACTACAGTAGTAAGTTAAGGGTTAAAAATAACGAACATTAAGGAAAGAGAAAGTTCATACATTACTTGTATACTAATTTATAGTACCAAGATATAATAGGCTAGTCGTGGCGCAGTGGCACAAGGTGTGACTAAAACCGACTGGTTGTGGGTTAGATCCCCACCTGAGGAGATGAAATATTTACTTAAATTTATATTTCCATTTCTTCGCTCTGGTGTCGAGGTAAAGCGCGGCGTTGAGTTCTGCCACTCAACACGCCGCAATGCCTCCAGAATCCGGCAGAAAGTGGGGAACGGAGTGTCTTAACACTAGCTTCCCTCTGCCTACCCTGTTCTGTGCGGGATACAGCGTGAAGCTGATTTGATTTGATTTTAATTTGAAGATATAATAGCTGTAACTACTCCGTCACAAATTACAATTATAGTGACACTAATTTATAGTCACCGTAGATACGTGTACGTACGCTGGAATGGCAGCAGATTGCTATTAGGCCTCTTATGTCCGGACCAAATGAACTTTGTGCGTTGAAACAGAATAATCATTGACGCTACGCTTTGTGACATCACATCCCAATTCTAATATGTTTATTGTGAATAAGTACACGAAATGCAATTTAATATTGATTTTTTATGTGAGGCCAGTCGTGGCGCAGGGACATAAAATGTGACTGTAAAGCCGACTGTAAACCATTGAGTTCTGCCACTCAACACGCAATGCCTCCAGAATTCGGCAGAAAGTGGAGAATGGAGTATCTTAACACTAGGTTCCCTCTGCCTACGAAGGCAGAGGGAACCTAGTGTTAAGATACTCCATTCCACTCCAACGAAGAAATTAAAATAAGAAATATTTTAAGCATAAATATTTTATCGAGTGAGAATTGAATTCATAACCAAAAAAATATATATATTCTTAACACAACGCTATAAACTATAAAAAAAGAAATTATAATATGAACACAAAAAAAAAAAAAACATATTCATACATTAAACATATAAATCACTGTAAACTCACACTAACAACCCCAATAGTGGATGCCCCTCGAGACCTTCCGTTACACTTAGTTATTACGGGGTTGCTTCACGTGGCTCATTACTAAATTGTATTTTTATTACCGCTTACCTTCGATCGTGGTATGTTCGTAAAATATACGCTAACCAAGTTAATTGATGAAGTATTGAATTTGATTTGATTTTATTTTATTTTGCTATATTTTATTTATTACTTTTTCTTATAATGATTTTTAATATTATGTTGAGATGTTCTTAAAAGACTCTCTTTCCAATTTTTACGAAAAAAGGAATCATTGTTTTTAATATATTGTCTAATCCAATTTCGTTGTTAATATATATGATTAAGGAAAACGTGTGATTAAATACATAGTATATTATTATATATTCAGAAGCAAACCCTAATAGCAAGACATACACGTGCTTAAAACCTTAACAATCAAAAAGTTGAGACATATATATGTATGAATGAATGAATGATCCCCTAAAGAAGGGCAGGGCCTTTAGTTCTCTAGTGAATAAAAATATAAATTACTTACAAAGTTTTTTTCGTCCTGCGCCTAGGGTAACGTCTCTATTGAATCCAACTGTCAAATAGATTGTTGTTTAGATAGTTCATAAAAGACAACTCATAAAAATTTGATGGTTGAACAAAAACTAAAAATATTTATTAGAAACTAACCTAAGTATTGCAAATGCTAGTCCAAATTGAAATTCACTTTTTCTTTATCAGCTTCACGCTTCTATTCCACGCAGCAAGTAAGATATGAAAAGAGTAGTGTCCAGACTCTCCGTTCTTTCAATGCCGCCAGAATTCGAGACAGTACATGCTTATATATTTATAGACAAGTACATATTTCTCTTTTTAATTTTTATCTATGAAATATTGTATGCGACACAATAATTTGGTCGGTGCCTTTTTTGTTTCCATGTCTTTCTTTAATAAATAATGACTTTTGGATTTAATTGATCTCTTAGTAAAATTCTAAACTACTCAATACTAAGTACCTTGCGTTCATGAAGACTGGCAATGTCCTTCATCAATGTCAATTAGATGTTACAGTACTAAAGATAAAAAAAAATCCGCATTGGAATATTATAATATTTGAAGATAAAAAAACTTCCATCTCAAGAACGTATACAACTAACAACTATAGTTGATTCATTTTAATATAAATTTTCTAATATTCCATACTTGAACCTCCTCTCAATTACCTTGTCTGAGCGCTTTATAATAATGTTAGAAATACCAAACCAGTACTTCTACACAGTTTAGTGTATTTCGGATAATTTCATTGTTATCAAGCCACGGCTGGCTGAGCGAGCTCGGTGGGAGTGTTCTAAACTACCGTCTAAGCCTTAGTTACATAATTGGATGCTAACGCGGGGGGGATCGATAGACGAAAAATAAATTTTCTAGAGCAAATATGGTACGCTCTCAAAGTTCATACATATGTATGTAATTTGGGCGTAGAAACCATATTTTTAGAACGAGTTTTACATATTTTTCTAAAGTTAAATTTAGAATGTGGAAAAAAAATGAATTCCAGTAATCTAATTAAATGTATTGAAATTTTATGTGTTAAGTGGAGATAAGCTTAAATAATTTCAAGATAAATTAGACTTATGATAGAAAAAAAAACTGTTTTTAAATTTTGAATTGTAACCTTTGATACCGGTAAAATTCTTTACCCAATTAACTGCAATTTTTAATTACGACAAGTCGAAATTTTATACGATTTCTCTTACCAACTCAATGTGCTCTTTATCTAACCAAAGAGTGAAAATAATTGAGAGAGGCCAGTCGTGGCGTGACTGTAAAACCGACTGGTTGTGGGTTCGATCCCCACTCGAGAAATTGAAATATTTATTTAAAATTTATATTTCCTTTTCTTCGCTCTGGTGTCAAGGTTAGGCGCGGCGTTGAGTTCTGCCACTCAACACGCAATGCCTCCAGGATTTGGCAGAAAGTGACGAACGGAGTGTCTTAACACTAGGTTCCCTCTGCCTACCCTGCTGTTTGCGGGATACAGCATGAAGCTGATTGATTTGATTTTTATATTACTTTCAATATTTCAAAATAATTTAATCTTTCATAACACAGAAAATTTTTATTTGTAACTTCAATTCAACCCTACTCGTCGATTAGACAGTGGTCTCGATAAGCTGTCGTTTAAATAAAAAACGGATGCACTCTATCAGATGAAAAATTCTAATCCCATTGAATATCAATTCCTTATTAAACGTTTCTGACAGTGATTGGTATTATAGTTTTCTCTTTGGTGTGTTCTCTTATATTGAGAATGACTTAATAGTTTTATTATTAAATTTTATATTAATTTGCTAGCAATTGTTATACATGTTTCAACTTTTTAAGATGAGTGAGGCTAGTCGTGGCGTAGTGGCACAAAGTGTGACTGTAAGCGCGACTGGTTGTGGGTTCGAACCCCACTCGAGGAAATGAAATATTTACTTAAAATTTATATTTCCATTTCTTCTCTCTGGTGTCGAAGCAAAGCGTGGCGTTGACTTCCGCCACTCAATACGCAATACCTCCAAAATTTGGCGGAAAGTGGAGAACGGAGTGTCTTAACACTAGGTTCACTCTGCCTACCCCGCTGTGTGCGGGATTTTTTATAGCACATGGGAGCGAATATTTAAATATAAATTTTTCAATTTCATAAGAAACCCAGGGAAATTGTCTCTAAATTTCGCAAAAATTTCAAAATACGATTTTTAAAAACATAATTCGTCTAACACATACCTCGCTTTATGCAAAAAATGTTACAAAAACACACATACACAAATCAAAATTTCATTTACAAATAGTGAACCCACGACCACCGTAACATTCACTACAGACATCTAAACACGTTTTATATATACAAAAGTTTGACCTGCACCATAAATATCAAGTCACTCGAGTTCCCCGTAGCACTTCGTAGCGTTCCGTGGCGTTTCACACCGGCGTTACGTAGCGCGCGGGCGGGCGGGCGTGAAGCCTGTCGTAAATAGTCGTCTAAATAATTAATGGACAGTTAGTTGGTTTTGTGTGAACGCGACTGGGGATTGTGTGATTTTATTAATAAGAATATTATAAGAATATATATATAAATATGATATTAGGTTTTTTTTAGAAAAAATGATAAAATCATTTGGATAAAGAAATGTTTATTAAGCTAGTCGTGGCGTAGTGACATAATGTGTGACTGTAAAATCGACTGGTCGTGGGTTCGATTCCCTCTCGTGGAAATGGAATATTTATTTTTTATTAAATTTTCATTTCTTTGCTCCGGTGTCGAGGCAAAATACGGCATTGAGTTCCGCCACCGCCTCAACACACAATGCCACCAGAGTTTAGCTAAAAGTGGGATATGAAGTGTCTTAACACTATGCTCCCTCTGCCTTAGTTGATTATAATTTTTATTTTTTTGTATTATATTTATTTTTATTTACATATATATTCTTTTTCTATACCAAATGTCAGCTAAAAAGGAAAAAAAAACAATTAAATATATTAAAAATTTCAAAAGCTATTCGCAGGTGCACATAAAGTGCTCTAATATAAATTTTATCACACCGTAGCATTTACTATTACTACTACTAGAGTCGTGGAAGCAAATTTAATAAAATTAAACGAATACGCGTATTTATAACTGCTAACGGCCCCAACACTTGCGCCGTCGGAGTAATCACCCGTTATTAAGTATAAATGTTCTTGTAATTAATAGCTTAGTAAAAGCTAATGAATTTATAATATTAATTAAATATTTTATATCGAGGCCGGTCGTGGCGCAGCGGCACGAGGTGTGACTGCAAAACCGACTGGTTGTGGGTTTGATCCTCACTCGAGGAGATGAAATAATTACTTAAATTTATATTTCCATTTTCTTCGCTCTGGTGTCGAGGTTAAGCGCGGCGTTGAGTTCTGCCACTCAACACGCAATGCCTCCAGAATTCGGCAGAAAGTGGGGAACGGAGTGTCTTAACACTAGGTTCCCTCTGCCTACCCTGCTGTGTGCGGGATACAGCGTGAAGCTGATTTTGATTTTTGTATGTAGTATATCATATAAGTAATACATATTTTTTCAATTCGAAACGTAGTGTAAAAAAATAGTGATGCTAATCTGCGTTCTATATATATAAGAAAATATTCCTCTGTCTAGGATTCGAATCCGTAATTAAAGATTATGTCAAATCGTGGCGCAGGGCCACAAGCGTTACTATAAGCGCAACTGATTGTGGGTTCAGTGTCCACTCAGGAAATGAAAAAAAATATATCTATAATTGATAATTATATATTTATTTTCCTCGGCAGCATTAACCTTTACCACTCAACACGAAATACCTACAAAATTCAGCAGAAAATTGGGAACGGAAGTGTCTCAATGGGAACAAAGTATCTTAACACTAGGTTCTCAGGTTCCTTCTGCCTACCCTGCCATGTGGGGGACACAGTGTGAATTATCTCCAAGAGTTTCTGAGATGAAGGCTCTTGATAAAGACAAACAGACAGACAGACAGACCGACATCAAAGTGATCTTATAAGGATTTTTTCTTTAAAAGAGATACGAGACCCTAAAAAATAATTGTTTAAAACAATATAATATAAGAAGTTTCCTATTCTTTTTGGTAGATTTAATACTACCACTTCTTTTAACCGTTGCGAGTGTTTCGAGCAAAGTTGGACCCACATATAGGATGAGGGCTCACCGCCATAAATTATACTGTAGCTACAGCTAAGCGAATAATTGATTGAACAAATGGACGCTCATCAGATCTGCTCGGGTGTAACGCACAAAGTAGTATAATGTGAGGGAAACGAGAAATCGCAGAATTATTTTTGCTTCCTTTGCTATCGTGCGTGTTGCGTTCACGCTTTATCCCGTATATAGCAGGTTAGACATATGTAGGACAGTGCTGATGCACTTTACGACTATTTATTGAGACATTTCATGTTGAATCGCGAAAGTTAGCGTTGCACCTTATATCATAAATTTTAAATGAAACTAATGAGTTTCATTTAAAACGTAAAAATCGTCAAAATCAAAAATGTTATTATTATAAATTGTTCCCCACATTTTATTAATTGTATTTTTTTTATCAATTAAAATATTTGAAGCAGTAATTTTTTTCTTGTTTATAAATTATATCTAATTTCATTATATTGTATTTTTATCATTTATTTATACACTTGACGCCGTCGTGTGCCACACGAGTGAGTGATTGTAAACATGACGGTTGTGGGTTTGATTTCTACTCACGAAAAATGAATTATTTAATATTTTCATTTATTCGTTCTGGTAACAACCAAAGCGCGGTGTTGAATTCCGCCACTCAGTACGCGATCTCTTAAAAAAATCGGCGGATAGTCGCGAATAGAGCACTAGGTTCCTCCTGCCTACTCTGCGGTATAGTACATCGTGAAGTAAAAAAAAATAAGTATCCATAGTAAAAAAAATAAGTATAGATGCTTATTTTTACCATATATTATAATTTTCAATATATAGGTATAATATTTATATTTACATAGTATATTCATTAAAGAATATCTTTGAAATATTTTAGAAATATTCATATCTGTAATGAAACATTTCTTTAGACGCTTTGCAATTTTAGATTCTATACTGCATCTATAGCATTCATCATGCTATAAAATGAAATATATTTCAAAAACATTAATGTCATATACTCGTATATAAAGCCGTTCCACTCAAACAGAGTATTTTACTCTAGGTTCTCCCAGCTTACAGTTAAATTAATAAAAATAAATGTGATGACTGTGGGTTCAAATACGATTCATGGGGTTGGTTGAAATGGCGTTGAACCAAGCAATTAAGTGAGTAAAAAGTGAAAATAATTTAGGTGATTTATCTCCCTGCCTTCTCCGCTACTTTAATAAAAGGAAAGAGCGAGCTTAAGCACAAAGTTATTATTTTGTATGAAACATGCTTTTAATTATTTAAGGTTTAATATTTTTTTTACCTTTACGGTGTATTCCGCATGTATCTGGCTAGGCAGAGGGAGCCTAGTGTAGAGGGGGCCTAGTCCCTGCTCTCCCATTTCTGCCAGATTCTAAAGGTATTATTGAAAATTTGTGAAAATATTAAATATTTGGGAATCGAACACAGAACCTATCGCGTTTACAGTCACATGCTTTTCCCCACGCTACACGCCAGGATTAAAAAATATATAATTTAAATCTAAAAAAAAATTAAATCCAAATAAAATAGTTTAAAAACAAACATACATATATAAAGCATTAACAAACATAAATTGTCTCTAAAAAGATATTCCGACGAGCCATTGTGTGGAATATCACGTACATTTTCCACGTATAAAAATGTCACAGCCACTATGGGCACTACAATTACGCTATGAGAATATAACACTAGTAAATTCCATTCGAAATACACATATATATATACACATATTCTATATAAATATAAATATTTTTAGCTTCACGTTGTACCCCGCGAATAGCAGGGTAGGCGCAGGGAACCTGGGAACATAGTGTTAAGTCACTTCGTTAGCATTAAGACACTTTCCGCCGAATTCTGCAGGTTTTGTGTTGAATGGAGGATCTCAACGCCTTGCCTCGTTACTATAACGAAGAAAAGATATTCAGTACTTAATTTTCTAGAGTCGGCATCGAACAAACAACCTGTCGTGGTTATGTGCGTTTACAGAAACAATATCCTACTTGCCCCTTTCTTTGTAAGTGAGCAAAAGACAACGCACAACCAAAACTGCTCAGTAAAAAAAGCTAAAATTTGATATATAACCTACAATGCCTTCGGAAGTACCACTGAGAGAGGATTTCCCAAAATTCTTACGAATAATATCGTGTTTTCCCGTTAAAATTGTGCACGCAAGTGAAGTTATGTGCCGCAACTAGTATTATGTATAAATTGTTAAAGCCCAGCTCAATCTAACTACGAACGACTAATGGTAGGATTTTAAACGCTTTTTCAACAATGACAATGGAAAGTGTTGCAACAATTCAGTCGTGATGACTTTTATTCTAAAAATTTATTATCTTTTAACTGTTATAGATTTTTGTTGCAAATAACATTTATAACTTTTATAGTTCTAGGTAGCTATAGTTCTTTTTGCTTTTAATATCTTACATTATTTGACCTATCAAATATCTATTGAACAAGCTGGGTTCGTTAAAGGAAAGGGTACAGAGGAGAGCAAATTTTAGTATTGCGCCAGATCGAAGAGAAATCTAGATAATTTATTACTCTGCTTTATATTTGTTTCGTCAATTTCAAGTTAGTTAAGTGACATGGGAGTACCTAAACATCTTTTATACCTCATGCAGAAATTGTACGAGGAGACAGCAGCGGCTGTTCGAGTGGATAAAGTTGACTGTGAGGACTTCAAGACAGGGACTGGTGTCCGACAGGGGTGTATTCTGTCCCCATTGTTATTCAATATTTATACGGAATACATTATGAGGATTGTTCTAGATGGATCGATAATGATAAACAATTTAAGATATGCTGATGATACTACATTTCTTGCACAGACTAAAGAAGAACCTTTTATCATGGCTGGAAGTCATTAGCCTAGAATTTGGCCTTGTAATCAATAGGGAAAAGACGAAAATGATGATCGTGGATCGAGCTGAACAATACAATCCAGAGATACGTAGTATTGCCAACTGTGATATTGTTCAGAATTACATATACCTCGGATCTAATATATCTAATATAGAAGGCTGCGACTAGGAGATCAAAACTCGATGCGCCATTACACGACCAGCAGTTAAAAAGCACAATAAGATATGGAAAGATAGGCGAATAACTAAAAACTCCAAGATTAGACTTATGAAATGTTTTGTCTACTCTATTTTGCTCTACGGATCAGAAACTTGGTCCCTGCGGTTGTGTGACAGTCGAAAAATCTACGCTCTAGAGAAATGGTGTTGGCGGCTTCTCCTAAAGATTCCTTAGACTGATTTCCGCACTAACAACTCTATCCTTAAAGAACTCATGATTGAGGAACGATTGTCATCGATTGTAAAATTAAGAATTTGAAAGTTCTTTGGCCACATAAACACGAGAATTCAATGGAAAGACTAATTGTGCAGGGTAAAGTAGAGGACCAGAGATCCCGAGGCCGATCACCTACCCGATGGACAGACCTTATTAAAACGGTAACGGTAGATCGCGATCTACCGTAACGGAGTGTTCTCGCTATGCTACGAACCGATTAAGATGGAGACACATTACTAGGGCAGCGATCCGGGACTGATTACAATAATTAACTTGGCCATGTATGCATACCTCAACTACTAGTACTAATGCGCCATCTAAGAAACCACGACCACTCTTACATTAAATAAAATAAAATTAAACTTAGACAATTTCATAAATGTTTTTGTCTCTTGACGCTTCTTAATATACACGTAACAGTTGTAGGTTTCATTTTTTGATTAAATATCTTTATTTATTTTAATATCTATATTTACCACTATCACACTAAAGCAGAGTATGCAGATGGAACCTGGGAACCTAGTGTTAAGACACTCCTCTCCCATAAACACTATTGTTCCCTACCTAAGGCCAAAGTCTTGGGGCATTGCGGTTTGAGTAGCGGAACTCATTGCCGCGCTATGCCTCGTTACCAGAGTGAGAAAATGAAATAGTTAATTCCTCCTGGGAATCAAATTCGCAACCGCCGCGCTTACAGTCGCACGCTTGTAGGTACTGCGCCACGACAGCTTCCCGGAGCTTACCTAAATACTTTCAAATATTTGAAAGTTCAAGAAAAAGAAAAGAAAAAACTATTAAATTGTGAACGCGTTAAGTTCAAACCGATGGAAGCTTCAAAGTCAAGAGCTAGGAATAATTGACAGATTGAGTGAAATGCCACTTTAAAGTACATCTTTGCCGGAGGTAACATCATTCGAAAAATCTTCCTTTATTTACATTTGTATTTTTATTTATGTATTAAATTTCATAAAAAAATTACAAATTCTACTTTATCAATCGTATTTTTTTAAGAAAATTTTATTTAATAAGCGATTATAGCTTGTCCCGAAAAAAACGGTGGAGACAGAAATAACCCTGAAAACTTACCCTGAGTAGGATTCAAACACACGAGCATCGCGTTAAACCTGGATGAATATTTAAATGTTTCAGAAACCATATTAGGACGAAAAATCACCCCAGCATTTGCTGAGTGGTACTCACTCAAACTGTCAATTAGTGCATTATACAATCGGCTGCGTTACTTAGAGCGTTACTCTAACTTGGAAATGTACTTACTATCAACGGTTTTATAGATATCAATAAAAAATATTTTTTTTCTAATATTAGTCAATATATTTCAACGAAAATGAAACAAACTAATAAGTTGAGATATATTAATAACATGTTATTTATATATTTT
>JAATLQ010035298.1:14362-28084 GCA_013421005.1 Heliconius erato x Heliconius himera
AGAGGGAACCTAGTGTTAAGACACTCCGTTCCCCACTTTCTGCCGAATTCTGGAGGCATTGCGTGTTGAGGGGCAGAACTCAACGCCGCGCTTAACCTCGACACCAGAGCGAAGAAATGGAAATATAAATTTAAGTAAATATTTCATCTCCTCGAGTGGGAATCGAACCCAGAACCAGTCGGTTTTGCAGTCACACCTCGTGCCGCTGCGCCACGACCGGCCTCTATATATATATATATTTTTATCTTTACGGTATATTCCTCATAAGGATATGTGCCAAGAATAACTGCAATTTTTTCCACTATTCATGTCAAGGCCATGAATTCTTTTAATTTTATTATTTTTTATAAGTAAACTGAACTTACGAATCGGACTCGCGCGCGAAAAATTCCATTATCTATAAACACGAAAAAAAACATGTCGGTTGTATGGGAGGCTCCTTAAAAATTTATATTATTCTGTTTTTCAGTATCTGCTGTTACAGTGGCAACAGAAATACATCAATTATGAAAATTTCAATTGTTAAACTCTCACGGTTCATGAGATATAGCCTGGTGACAAGCGGACAGACAGACAGCAGAGTCTCAGTAATAAGATCCCTTTCCACCCTCGAGATAGCGTATGGCTGTAAACAATGGTACCTAAGCCGTTCACCATTGTTTACCGTCAGCACTACCTCAATGCGTTACAATGATCTACTTATAATATTGACGAAAATATTGAAAAAAATTTAATAATTTACTTATAAACACTATTTATTGAAAAAAAAAATATAATAATCTTCTTAGTTGTAAACGCTATTTGTAACTAAATATATTATTATAATTAAGTAACATAACAATTATTATCCAAATAAACCAACCAAAACATAACTAAAATCCAAACACAACACAAAAGTGACACCAACAAAAAAAAAAAAAGAGCACAACAACAACAAAAAAAATCAAAACGACCCGCATCTACCATCCTCGTGCAGCATCAGAATTCGGTCACCGACGCCAGCCACACCATCCGAATGATCCGAGAGCGGAAATTTTATTTTCTTTGAATATAAAAGCACAATATATATATCTGAAGGGGCGAGTTTATTTTCAATTCGAACAACAATACGATGTTTTTCGCGCAAACTACCCACTTAAATATAATGCGGGCGATACTGGGGGCGGCAATAGGTGGCTTTTTTTCGATACACCGCGTGGTGCAAAGTAATTTGTGAAGCGGTTTTTCGTTAACATTATCATTATCTGATCTTATCTTATCTTGTGTGTGTTTATTTCTTTTTGAACACTTCTCTTCGGGTGCGATAACAGGTGTTATGTTAATGTGTTCAAGCGTTAGTGTTTACAGTAAATACAAATACAGATTTGATATGGAGAAATGTATTTGAACTTTATTAGTTTACAGCTTTTTGTAATTATTATGAGGCCATAATATTATGTAAATATAAAAAAAATACCCTAGACGTCAATCAGAGCTTACAGGGTAGGTAGAGGGAAGTAGGAGATTGAATCTAATGTTAAGACACTCTGTTCCTCGGTTTCCGCCAAATTCTGCTGGTTTTGAGTGTTGAGTGGTGGAACTCAACGTCGAACTTTATCTTTCTCGAGTTGAGATCGAACCACCACCAGTCGCGTTTACAGTCACACACTTGTGCCCTTGCGCCACGACTGGCCTCTATTTTAATATGAGTTTTACGTTAATTAACCTGAGACTCTTTGCTTTCAAATTTTAAGTAACCTAAAATAAGGTCATAAAGTCAAACTCTTGTGAATGGAAACCTTGCCTCAGTTTTCAGTGCTATTTTGTTTAGAAATATTGTTTCAGTAGACATGTGCGCCTCCGGTGTACGTACGACATTGCAGGTATTGAGTTAGAAAGGGAATCGGAATTATTTAAATTCTTATTTTCTTATGCAACGCAGTGTTTATGTTTCAACGTTACATTATAACTACTCGATACGATATTGAGCGCAAGCTCAATCTCTATAGAGATGGTAATTGGTTCGAATATACTACGAAAACTATTTACGTTTCAAAAATTTTATTATAACCGGGGCGGTTGTGATTTCTATTTTCTTTAGAGGAAATGAAATATTTAACACTTTCATTTACTCGATCTAGTAGTGACGCCAAGTAAAACGTTGAGTTCGACCACTACACACGCAATATTCCGAATATTCGGCGGAAACTGTAAGCAGGATGCAGTGTGAAGCTATAAAAATATTAACAATCAGCTTCACGCTGTATCCCGCACACTGCAGGGGGGACAGAGGGAACCTAATGTTAGGATACTCCGTTTCCCACTTTCTGCCGAATTCTGGAGGCATTGCGTGTTGAGTAGCAGAACTCAACGCCGCGCTTGTCCTCGACACCTGAGCGAACAAATATTAATTTAAGTAAATATTTCTTGTCTTCGAGTGGGGGTTGAACCCACAACCAGTGGGTTACACAGTTACACAAAAATAATATTAATATTCTTATATATGAATACAAGTAAATATTACCATAAGAATATAATGTATTATAATACAACGTGATACGTTTAACACGAACAGTCGTTCAACCAAAACTGTCTCGGGTACAGTCATTACCGCACCGGAAACTCAGTACAATTTATTCAGTTTTCATAAGATACCTTGCGCTTTGACATATAAAGGTATGCGTTGGTTTAATGATGTAAGAAATATGAGACGACCGCGCTCGACAATGTTGTATAATATTATTATTAGTGATGTTTTAGCAAACAGCTTTGTCCTATCGATATATATTTTAAGTTATTTTAAAATTAATTATTATTTGTTTAATTAAGATATGAAATAGTAGATGTATATCATTTACATATATATAATAAAAGAAAAGAAAAAAAATATAAAGTTCAAAACGAATGTTTGGAATGGAATCCTATTTCTAAGACTTCGCCGTCTGTCCGTCTGTAATTGCAAATCGGGATAGTAAAACAATTAAAATTTTCACAGATGATGTATTTCTCTTGCCCTAGAACAACAACAACTAAAGAAGAAAATAAAATAAATATTTTAGGGGCTCTCATACAACAAACTTGGTAATATGACATAATAATGGTACGGAACCCTTCGTGCGCGATTCTGACTAGCACTTGGCCTGTTTTAAACATTCTAACCACACACACAGTTTCTCATTTAAATCAATATAATATTAAAATATTCAATATAAAATTTCTAAATATACTATCGACAATATAAATATACGTAACTAAAACTCAGTTCTCTCACCCCTAATGATGCAGACAGCGTTCAGGGGATGAAATTTCGCGGTCTCGATAGAGTTCGTAGTGATTCTTACTAAGGGCGGTTCACGTTACGTTAATCAGTTTTTCTACGGCTTCATTTTAATATAGTGGTACTCGGTTCGAGATAATTACATTTTAGAGGCGATACTAATGAAATTTGGGGGTTTTTTTTTTGTGATACACATACAGACTTAAGGTTTCCAGTGATTTTTTGGGTTTCTATACTTTACTATACGGACGTGCTTATCGATGAGTGTGGCTTTGCAGGTTACTTTTTTAGCCTTTATATAGAGGAGAAAATCTATTATTAAGTGCATCCTAAACTGTATGTCACTTTCCAGTCTCAACATACAGCACTTTCCAGTCTCAACATACACCTAACTGAACGTCTAAGATGAGGTAAATAAAAATATGTATATATTTTTAATATAACGACATGGTCCGACTCTCACTCGAAAAATGAAATTAAATATTTTAATTTCTTCTCTTTAGCGTCGAAACTAAGCGTAGCGTTGAGTTCCGACCAAAATGCTATGCCTACAGAATCGGCAGAAAGTGATGAACGTAAGTGCTTTAATGGGAACGAAGTATCTTGACACTAGGTTCCCAGTTTCCCTCTGCCTTCTGTCAACATTTCCCTAAGCAGCATTCAATCCTCAACAATCATGTATACAGTTATAATAATGTTTGCACTAGGATTTTTATTATTTACTTTGTACAACGTAAAGTAAAAAATATAAAAATAATATAAGTGTCCCCTTAGGATCATTCAGATAAATAGGGAAGGAGTATTAATAATTAATAAGCTTTTACTGCTTAAATTTTTTATAGACACAAAAAAAAATTTGGCGATCATTTTTTACTATTATTCAATATTTAAAAAAAATACTAAGCTCCTAACCATTCGATTTCTCATTCGAAAAGATAAGAGGAAAATAATAATTCACGTCAATCATGTCGTACGAAGTTGAAGTTCACGCATCGATCTTCACATATCAGGGGCATTTGGAAATAAACTTTGATCCACAACCCCACGGGAACTCTTCTTTTCTCTAACAAAATTCCTTTTATATATCAAAAATCCCATTGTTATATTATTTTCTATGTATGTAATATATTGGTTGTATGTGTTTGAACTTTTTTACTCGTTTATCAAAACGACAGTAAACTACAGTCCTCATGACAGTCCCATATGCGCTACAGTGGTGTATGTTCTCAAGTTATTATAAACTCTTATGATTATTATATATGTATATACTTTAATATTATATCATTCAATTCTTTAATAATAAGTTTAATTCAAAATTACCTTAAGACAGTTCATTTAGATAATTTATAAAAATACAAGAACTCAACGCAAGATGTTGACAAACCAATACGAAACATACCTACACCCAAGATACATACATTTGTAAAATAAAAATAACCTACAACCATCACTTTCACTTCATCACATTTTGCGGCGTTAAGTTCCACCACTCAACACGCAATACCTCCAGAACTCGGCGAGAAGTGGGAAACGGAGTGTCTTAACACTAGGTTCACTCTGCCTACTCTGCTGTATGCGGGATACAGCGTGAAGCTGATTTATTTTGTATTTATATCATTCATCACTTTCATTTTTGCACCTGAGCTATAGACGGACAGATAGACAGACAAACGTGAATCCGCTACAGTAACAGAATTTTTAAAAGGTATAAGGTACATATAAAAAATGTTATTAAATATAGAATTTAATTTAACCTCATTCACATAAAACGTTTGTGTCGTTAGATCTTCTTATTAAAATAAATGACTTCGCTTGGAAAAAAACATAATGATATAAGAGAAAATAAAGCTCCTAGCAATAAACCGTAGGTAATTGCGTTAATGAATCGCATCTGCTACAGCGGTGCGCTGGTAGGAGAGTATAAGTGCCTTTTGAACATAGCACCTTGGTATATTAAATTTTTACTATTTTATAATATGTTATATTTAACTATATATATATATATATATATATATATATACGGTAATGTGCTATATATATATATATATATATATATATATATATAGTATCGTATATATATGTATATACAATTAGTACACACATAATATACACACAAAACAAACAATTAATTTTATACGAAACACAATCAAATCTGCGACCGTTGGCGACCGTGACAGTGACATCTCGACATCCCACGCCCCGAACCCCTAACCTAACGCTTCACCACTATAATTCACTACATTGATTATACACGTCAACCCCTCGGGGTACAATTTGCGTCCCACGAAATCTAACAGTCCCCCTTCTGATATAATAGGAATACCCGTAATTGTTGTAACACAACTCCTTTTGTGGAAACAACAAAAGCTTGGCGTGTGGTGATCAAATTTTTCATATTACTTTTTCGATAATGAGGATTAATTAAATTAAATCGTGTTTGTACGAGTGTGTATAAAAATAAATATTTCAGATTGTGTTTCCATATTTTTTTTTTGTTTATAATTATATTGTGTTATATTTCTGAGGATAAATATTTTATATATAAAACAAAAGAGATATATTAGTGACGAATTAATCTGTTCACTATTTTCCATAGCTTCCTTGTAATTATTAAAAGTTATTGAACATTTAAGCTACGTTTTGTGCAAAATTTTTCAATATTTACGGCTCTGTACTTTAAAATAAAAATACGGAACCTTTATAGGAACATTGCTCCATTTATCGTATACAATTATGAAATTGTTACTTTACCATTTATATCAATTACAATACAAGCAAAGAATGTCTGCTTATTATCAGAAAATTGGAAATTTCTAGGTATATCATAGAAAAAAATCAGTAGAAAAATCATTAGAATCATACAAAATACACTTCCGTTGACCTACAATCATAAAAATTTTACGGAACCTTCGATCAGCGAGTCACACTCGCACTTGACCTTTATTATATTATGTGTAAAAATGATTATTACATATTATATGAAGAAGTCAAAAATTCACGTGATATCAGACCGTACTTGTCGGTTTCTTATATTATCGTCGATTGTTAATGCCGGTTATAGCCACCTGAAACAAAAAGAAATATAATATTAGTGAAGATAATATATTATATACATAGTAATAGGGTTTATTTACTCTAATTTATATTATTAAGTATGTACATAAAAAAGGAAAACGGAGTGTCTTAACGCTAGGTTCCCAGGTTCCCTCTGCCTATTCTGCTTTGTGTGTGTACAATACATTTTTTGTTATATTCATTTGGAACGTTTCTTTCAATTCTTACAAATAATCTTAAAAGCCACAAGCTACAACCAAACTCACCGCTTACGAAACTCGTCTATATCAACCACCAGGCCAACGAAATAATAAAATTAAATCTAAAAACTCAAAAAGTCGTCAAAATAGATGACACAAATACAAATATTTCAACAGCAAATACACAAAGGCGAAGGCGAGAAAAGGAAAAAAAGGCATTTCTTCACGTCTAAAGAAATTAACTATTCATTTTGCAAAGCCCTTAACAAAACGGCCTTTTGTTTTTAGTTCGGAGTGTACGTACGGCGAATATAAATTTAGCATTTCCTTAGACCGTAGACCTTGTGTGATGTTTTATTATTATGTTTTGTGTCTCGAGGTTTATTGTATACGTACATAGTTCATATTATTGTATGAAAATTTTCTGATATTTAAAATTTTTATTGTAAATTTAATGCAATTATTAAAATTATTTGTTTCAGGTGGTGGGTAAACGCAATTTTGGGTTCGATTCCGTAGTTGGGCATATTAATAAAATTATTATTTAATTAAATTATTTCTCTGTTAGAGAGAATTGCGAGGCGTTGAGTTTTACCACTCATCTACAACACAATGTCTTGAAAATTGGGCTAAAAGTATCTTAGCAGTGAAGAGTGGAGCTGTTGAAGTGTCTGAATGATTATACAGTGGTTGTGAGTTCAAATTCAACCTCGGGAAATGTGTATGATTTATATAATTTACTAAGAGCTTAAAAAATTAGATACGTAAGTATTTTATATTTGAATATTAATTGTTGCAGTATTTTAACATCAGTTTTTATTTTTATTTTATTCTTAAACTTAATTTACTTTTTGCATAAAAAGCAAACAAATTGGAACTCAAAAGATTACAAAAAAAACAACAATCTCAAGCTCATGTCCATAAAAAAAGTTGATTTGGAACATAGAAATATGTATATGCGTGAAGGTTTTTTCTTTATATTTTTACATATTATCCTTGATAGAAGAAAGAAAATGGTATGGTGAGCGGTCATGGTTATCATATATTTTTATCATAGTCATGTTAAAGAACAGGCATGTATGTAGTTATAATTCCATAATACCAGAAATATCATTATAGGATATTTATGTGTATCAGCTTCATTCTGTATCCCGCACACAGCAGGGTAGGCAAAGGAAACCTAGTGTTAAGACACTCCGTTCCCCACTTTCCGCTGAAATTTGAGTGGCGGAACTCAACGTCGCACTGAACTGCACCAGAGCGAAGAAATGGAAATATAAATTTAAATATTTCATTTCATCGAGTGGCGATCGAACCCACAACCGTCGCGTTACAGTTACACCTTTCTGCCTCTGGGCCACGATGGCTATATCTATTTTTGTGTATATTTCTACATTTTCGTGACACACAAAAACAGAGGTGATTTAAATTGATTACAGCGCCAATTTACTAACTTATACAGTACACAAGTATTGTCGTCATAATAAAACTGGGTGGTAGTGATTTCATGTCATATCAACATTTACAGCTTGCGATGTAAACAAGTAGATGTTCCATGTCTTTTTCAAAATACACCAAATGATAAAGAAAAAAAATACTATTCAGTAAGAGCACTTACACATGCAAACACTAGTTTAGCAAAGTCTATTCACTAAACTAATGCGAGCAAACGACTCGTGAACAAAGCTATTTTTCCATTGATTTATGATGTGACCCCATTAAGGTCACGGCCGGGGCTCCCATAGGAAATAACATATCATTCCACATACGATGTCCTGATGTATCGATTTATTTCAATAAAAACGACCCTAAGAGGTTCCGTATTGATTCATTTGTTATGATGGATGTCTGTCATAATTAATTATCAATTTGCTTATTTATTTATGTAAAAATATCATATATTTGTCGCTAGCAAATGTAATTTGTCAATTTCTTTATTATGTTATCGTTGAGTAAATATATGACATTGTTTGTAGATTCTACGTCATTTATTAGAAGGATAGGATAAGATTTATTATTAGTTTTCAGACTGGTCAAATAAATAAAAATCGGTCACATTCAAGTCGGACACGCATATCGAGGGTTCCGTACCAAGTTAAGTATTGTACGTCATCTCGAAGTATAATTTATAAGAGTTGACAAACTTAAGTTCGCGGACGTATGCAGTGATTTTGTATGAAATAAACTATAGTTATAAGTTTGTAATTATTTTTTCTTTGAAAGATATATAAATTTTCCCTTTATGGATTTTTTCTTTTATTTATGATGCAAGTTCTCACTTTTTGCCAAGATGATAATTGTAGGTCCACGTGGCGTACCCAATAGGTTGATTACGCGGTAAATTTCATATAAAATGAAGCAAAAACGATGAATAAACGCTTGTACCTTTTGACTGCATTGACTTAGAAGAAAAAAGAAAGAGAAAAACATTGATAAAAATGATATTATAATTTATCTTATAATAATTTAAAAAACGTAAGGAAAACGCTTAACCTACAACAATAAACAAAAAAAAAATAATAATTTAAAAAATGTATCACAAACAAAACCTACACAACCTTTCATACAAACAAAAAGCCGAAAAAACAAAACAAAGCAATAAAACTTCCATCAATAAATAAATTGGTAATAGAAGGGCGGAGTTTAATTATTTCCAACAAGTTGGCGGCAAAGCCCCGGGATTGAACGAAATAAATTTCGCAAAGCTCCTCGCACTAAACATTGTAATTCGCCGGTATCGAACTTTCGTAATGGCGGTGTTCTTATAAATATAATTACAATACTTTGAGGCCAGTCGTGGCGCAGGGGCACAAAGTGTGACTGTAAAACCGACTGGTTGTGGGTTCGATCCCAACTCGAGGAGATGAAATATTTACTTAAATTTATATTTCCATTTCTTCGCTCTGGTGTCGAGGCAAAGCGCGGCGTTGAGTTCTGCCACTCAACACGCAATGCCTCCAGAATCCGATAGAAAGTGGGGAACTTAACACTAAGTTCCCTCTGCCTACCCTGCTCTGCGCGGGATACAGCATGAAGCTGATTTATTTTATTTTTTTACTATACTTTATGATTCAACGTGTACATACAAATGAAATTATGAAAATTCTATAAAAAATATGTTATTTTAATGATGTAAATGTAGTAAGAAACTTGACGAAAATTCCTTACTTTTACTATTTTGTATATCATTTATATTGTATTTCAGATGTAATTGTTAATTTATTTATAAAAAAAATAAAATATGAACAAATGCCAACAAAAAAATGAAAATATAGGAATATACGATTGAATGTATTTTAATATACATACTAGTTGTCACCCATGAATTTGTTTGCATGACTTTTAAGACATACAATGGATGTTTTTGTTCTTCTCTTCTCCGTAGGAATTTTTAAAAATCCTCTCTCTGTGCTCCACTACACTCCCTAAACTGCGTGCTTTAGCTTTAGCTTCGTCTCTACACTAAGAAATGAAATATATTAGTAATTTTATATAGAAATATATACATGCATAGATAAACATAAATAAATACCAAGACCGTAGCCATAGCCGTAGCCTCGTAGCACATTGTAAGTTGTAAACGAAAATTCAAAGATTAACTGGAATGTCGCGTCTGCACAGTAACGTAAATCTGCCGTTAGGTTAGGCCACGCGCACTGTGGAAAAAAACTCATTAAAACATTAAGAGCGCTCCAAGCCTGTTTCGGAGTTATATTACTAAGAGTGCCTATTGAATACGTAAATAATTATTAAATTGGAGATCAAGTTAAGGTTACAGAAAAAATATATATAAAAAATATATTATTTATATATTTTTTAATTCCTTTTAAGACAAATTATAGTAATGGGTGCCATTATACAAAACATGATATAATGTAAGTGTATATATATGTAAGTGCAAGAAAAGTGAAGAGCGGAGAGATTTATCACCACATCTATCTGCTATCATTCCACTCCTGTAACAGATATTGAATATTTTTTTCCTTTAAAAAATGAAAATAAAGATAAAGGTATAATGGTAAAGGATAATAGATAATAAAAATAAAATAAAAGAGGAGGAGGAGGAGTCGCGACGTAGGGGCACAAGTGTAAAACTGTAAAATTGTAACCGCGACAGGTTGTAGGTTCGATCCACATTCGAGGAAATGAAATATTTATTTATATATTTCCACTTATTCGCTCTGGTGCCGAGGCAAAGTGCAGCGATGAGTTCCACCACACAACACTTCTTCACAACACACACACACATCTTTACTGCCTACTTTGCTACACGCGGGATACAGCGTGAAGCTGAAAAAAAAAATAGTATTAATAGTCTATTAATAATATTCGCTTATTGGTTTTCCTTTCGTTTCCAAGAGACTTATATAAGTAGTAGCACCGAAAAATATCTTACGAAACCATCAAAATATTTGTTATTTATTTAGCGCCATAGAAACTGTCCTTAGAGAGCTTTGGAATTCGAACTCTAAAGGAGGAGCAAATTGATCGAGCACCAATTTGCATGCTTATTCCTTTTGACTGTATTTTTAATACTAATTGAAATATTTCCAAGGTATCCCTTCGAAGCTATGTCAAGTATTGAAAATAAATCGTTGGTAATAATAAAAGCCCCTTTTTGAAAGGTTGTTACTGTTCCCTATTTATAAGGTCGAGTTAAGAATAATTTTGTTCCGGTTGTAAAGATAGATAATAATAAAATTTGTGAAAATTCTTTAGCTACACGCTTTGGTTGTGTGTTTAATTCTCGCATATAGAAATGTGTTAACATTCGAAAATTTATTATTTATTTTTGGTTCACGCTGTATTCAGCACTTACGCTTACTACTTAGGCAACGGGAACCTATGAACCTCGTGTAAGACACGGAAACGGTTGCATGGAGAGAATTCTGTTCCCCAGTTCCTGTCTGTTTCGATTTCTTGAGGCATTGCGTGTTGAGTGGCGGAGCTCAACGCCGCGCTTTACCTTCTTACCAGGGTGAGGAAATGACAATATTAAATATTTAATTCCCTCGAGTGAGAATCAAACCCACAACCGTCACGTTTACAGTCGCACGCTTGTGCCCTTGCACTACGACGGCCTCTCCGCAAAATAAATGTATAACTAGTTATACTAAGGTAAATGAAATAAGCTGTAGATACTGCAACTCAGCAACTAGGTTCTCAAAATTACCGGAAACTAGAAAAGTAGGCTATCACATTCTTTATCTCAAGTATCATCGAGTCAAATTCCAAACTACAACAACAAAAATTACATAGATAAGAACATTTCAATAAACCCTAAGGGCCCCAAAGATGAAATTTACAAATTTTATACGTTAATCAAAATAAAAATGTTATTAGGGTCGATGGGTCATTAAAAAGTCGTTTCCGTCAAACTTCAGGGGCTATCGCTCATAATTTTCTCCACGTGAATAAACAAGCGAGTGAGCCCACTGCGCGGAATTTACGATGATCTATCGATTTCCTGGAAGTATTGCTTATAATGGCCCTAAGGTAGAGAATACATTGGCTATTGGCATGGGCATTTTATAAAATAAATTTTGCTTATTTATTTTCTTATAATTTTAAATAAATGTTCATTACATTAATGATTTTTATTCACGGAAATAATCGCCCACTCGAAGAAATGAAATTTGTAATATTTTGATTACCTCGATGTGGTTATGAGGAAAGCGCTTTGGGTTCCGCCACTCAACACGCAATATTTCAAGAAGTCAGAGGGACGGAAGTGTCTTAATGGGAATGGAGTGTCTTAATACTAGATTTCCCACCATGTCATGCGTGGAATACAGCGTGAGCGTGAAACTAAAATAAAATTAGTTAAGTGTGAGTCTGACTCATCCACCAAGGCTTCCGTGCCAATTTCATGACGGAAAGTACAACTTTTAGATGAAGAAAGAAAGAATGAACTACAAATATAAGTTTATAATGTTTTATGTTATGAAATATATATTAATTTTTAATTTTCGCATTTTTTTCTTTACTTGTTTTGTTAGTTCTCAATTCGTGCCAAATTTTATAACTGTAGGTTCACGGGAAGTACACTATAGATTTTGATTACATACAAAATCGATATTCTTCTCGATTCTATATTTTTGATTGTATTGACTTAATTATAGAATATTAATTTCAGCTTCTCGAGATAATTGTCTTGACACTTGTTTGGGAACTTTTGCCAAAATAGAAAATAGAAAAGATTCACAAAATTCATTACACTGACGAAAAACGATGAAAGTTTTGTGCAAGAATAAAATAAATAGTATATTATGCATGTGCGAACAACACTTTAAAGCACTTTTCCTGAAGAGCCCGCCCCTACTTACCTAAATTATGTTCCAACTTCTTACCCTCGAATAAAAAGTTTTTTACTACTCTAGTAAGAGTTTAATGCTCAGAGACGAGTCGATCCTAATAAAACACAGATTTGCCAAAATAGGAAAAACAATCAAACTTTTGCAAACTCTTCACAAGATGATTATAATAGCGTGAAAGGAGATTGAAAGATTTGAATCTAGATAGAAATGTTGAAAATTTAAAATGAATTCAGTAGTCTTGCGAAATAAATGCGTTGGCTGTAGAGTCAATCTAGCTAGGTTAAACAATTTTATCATAATTAGCTTTTTTTTTTCAAATGAACAAGACCGCCCTCCAATACGTAGTATCTTAAATTCGAGCGGAAAGTTAAAAATGGACCTTGACAGTAGATTGTCTCTGCTAACTCTGCTAAGGTAAGGTAAAGAATGAAGGAAGAAAATAAAAAAAAACATTGAAAATATCTGAAGATGTTGAGAATGTTATTACTTTATTTAATATTAATTAAGTTGAAGGTTGTAATTTTAATTACTATAAGACTCATTGCATAAGAAAAAGCAATATTTACGTGTAAGTAGATTTTGTGCTTGGATGTTAAATAATCTCCGTAAAATGAGCTCCATCACGCGACACGCAATGCATCCAGAACTTGGCGGAAAGTGGAGAACGGAGTGGAAAACGGAACACTAGGTTCCTCTGCCTACTCTGCGTAGTGTAGTGATACAGCGTGAAGCTGATTTAATTTATTTTTTTTATGTTAAATAATACTTTCAATAAAAGTATTTACTTCTCTAACTGATTGCAAAGTATATATATATATATATATATATATATATATATATATATATATATATATATATATATATATATATATATATATATATATATATATATATA
>JAATLQ010035299.1:0-28089 GCA_013421005.1 Heliconius erato x Heliconius himera
GCCAAGGAGGCCAGCTCTGATGGAAATGTAATTAACGTGCTACCCTTCTATACAGACTGTCTTTATTTTATAAAAGAAAAATGTAGAAATAATTGGAAAGAGTATTTTAATAAAAGATCTAAAGAAAAAGGTATATGGTATAAAACAATTCAACCACAACCCTGTTATCATTCTTGGATAGATATTTGTAAATTAAATCGGGATGATATTGTAACGGCATTTAGGCTTCGCTCCGGACACATTCCGTTAAATAAATTTGGATTTTTAATGAAGAAAGTTCTTTCTCCTAATTGTCCCGACTGTGGGGTTGTAGAGGATGTCTACCATATTTTGACGGAATGTACCCGTAGTGAACCATTGCTTTCACGAGTTGCAGATAGAGCAATTGGAAGTTGTAATTTGTATCTTGCAAATCCTACTTCAGATTTAGCTAAATTGTTATATAGTATAGTTAAACTTAATGTAAGCAAACGTAAATAATATGAAAATGTTAATCTAACATAATTTTTAAAAATATTTGTAATACTAACCAGAGCAACATAGTCACCCTAGTGACTCAGCTCTTAAAATGAGAATAAAAAATATATATATATATATAATTTAAAAATATCAATAGTATGGATAAAAAATATGGAGTAAAAATACGTAAAATATTTTGTTTTCGAGCATTTTATTGTACACACTAAACAGACAAAAATTTTTGGATTTAGAAAGTTAAAAGTTGGTACGTAGGGAGATAGTAGCGCAGTTCGTATAACAACGTGAAAAATCACTTTTTTTCTATGTCGACCACAATTACATATATAACAGTACAACGTTAAACTTATACAAAATTTGAAGCTACTACCATTACTATTAATATAGTCAATTGAGTCATATCGTTCTCAATTCCATACATTAATAGAAAATAGAAAAGCTACAATATAATCCTGTCATCTAATAACAATAAAACCCTCTTAAAACGTAACATTGTTTTGGACACTTGTCTCTCGGTTGTTACAAAAAGTCATAGAATCAGAAAAATTCTTAGCAGAAAGATGTCAAGGGATGTCTGTATAAACATGCGTAGTACAATAAACGCGATGTAACTTGTGTAGGTGGTCAAAGAGTTGGAAATAGAAATGGTATGAACTATTATTTTTTTTCAAATATTTGAATGATGGCGTTATGGTACAGGGGTATAAGCGTGGGACGGTGAACGTGACGATTGTGGGTTCGGATCTCACTCCGAGGGATATAAATATTTAATATTTTCAGTTCTTCGTTCAGGTAACGAAATTGAGTTGAGTTTCACCACTCAACACCAATGCCTTCTTCACGCATTGCGTGTTGAGTGATGCAATTGGCATCGACAGTTGGGAAAGGAAGGATTTTATTGAGGAACGGAGTGTCTAAACAATAGGTTCCCAGGCTCTTTCTGTTTATATTGGTGGGACATAAACGACATAGGTGACAATCGTATAATCGAACAGTATCTCGACTCGAAGCTTTTTACGTATAATCGAACTCTTCGAAATAGTGACAGTTTGCATATTAACAATGAAGGAAAAATATTTATAAACGTATAAACATAATTTATCTTTCATTGCACATAAGAGATTAACATAAAGAGCGGCACAAAACTTGGCGTTTAGTTCCGCCACATAACATGCAATGCCTGAGAATTCGGCTGAAAGTGGGTAACGACAGTGTCTTAATGGGAACGAAGTGTATCAACACTATTCTCTCAGTCTGCTTCTATCTACCCTGGTTCTAAATGCACATGGGATACAGTGTCAAGCTAAAAAAATAAAGTTGTTGTGTATTTTCCAAGCCATTTCTACTTTAGTCCTTAAGCTAAGATATAAATTGTTTGGGGAATAGAAACGTTTCACGAAATAAATCCGAGTGTAACTAGAAAGAGGAACAAGTCAGAAAAACTAGACAAAAAATATTTTAGTTTGTCAAAGTGTTGTACATGAGGCGAATATAGCTTTGTTATTATTTCGAGACACATTATTTATAAAAATAATATATTAACTGTAAATATATTTTTATAATTGAGGCCAGTGGTGGCGCAGGGGCACAAAGTGTGCCTGTAAATTGACTGATTGTGGGTTCGATCCCCACTCCAGCAGATGAAATATATATTTTCATTTCTTCGCTCTGGTGTCGCGGGGAAAGCGCGGCGTTGAGTTCCGCCACTCAACATGCAATGCCTCCAGAAATTGGCGGAAAGTGGGGAACGGAGTGTCTTAACACAAGATTCCTCCTGCCTACCCTGCTGTGCGCGGGATACAGCGTGAAGCTGCAAAAAAATATGCATATATTTATGATATTAATTTGTTAAGCTTCTTTAGTTATTTAGCATTTTCATAAGTTTTAAGAAAAAAAGAGGGTGATTTTGCATAGAAGAAAAAATAGTTACTTAGAACGTCATAAGAGAAGAAAGAAAATATTGATGAAAAATTGTATCCTTTTATGAATTGAATTGAATTATTTCACTGAATTATATATTTTTTAATAATACAATTATTTATTATTATACTAAAGATCTCCCTCCACTTCTTCCAATCTGTTTGTATTGGTTCCGAATAAGATAAACCCAACCCTATCTCTTTCACCTAGAGTGTCGTAGACTTCTACGACTACTACGAAGATTAATGATACTCTTTATATGCATCGTAGTATCTTGATATATGTATATAAAACCAAACTTGCATATATATATTGATAGTTTTTCGAATGTTCTGGATGATAATTTAAATCAAATAAAAATTTTATTGAATCAAATTAAAATCTAATAAATTAAAAATTTTATCAAATCAAAATTAAATCAAATTAAAATCTAATAAATTCAAAATTAAATAAATTTTAATTCGATTTAATTCTGGCTGATAATGGATTGTATATGGAACGAAATTATCTTTAGAAATTGGCAATCTTTCAACATCACTATCGGCATTGGCTTTTCAAGGCTGCTTAGGCATACGTTTAGGCTTAATTAGGATAGTTGGTGTTATAATAGGGCATCAACTCAATCTCTTGGCGGATGATCGTATACAAACGACAACGGCAGCAGAGTGAAACCGAGTTAGCAGGTTTACTATTCACGCACCAACCCGCAGTAGACAAGTGAGGTACATTAAACGTCTTTCCCTCTCCATTCAACCATAATACAATGAATGGATAGATGCGTCGATCGTACCTCTCTATCACATGTTCCGTGCTCTCGCTTGCACGCTTGTTTCAGGCGAAATGTGGCAATGATTCATGCTTTTTCGAGCGTGTATTTATAAGACGTAATCAAGTCAAAAACTTACTTACAATCTATCAATAACTATTTTAGAGTGGGATCTATGGCGAATTTTATTATTTACCATATTTTACATAGTATTGTATGTAAAGATCTGTATTAAATTTGAGTTGTGTGGTTTTGTCGGTGTTTGGCCGGAGCATTATTATCATGATATAGTATGTAAGAAACATACCTCACAAAAAATAAAAATAACTAAAGATACATTTAATATATAGATATATGTATAAGCTACAACGGATATAATCGATTCGGACATTTTTGATCAGGAACGTCTAAAACTTTGGTAAAGGATAACGGCGTTTGATCAAAGCTTATCAGCCTGCTGAGTTTGACCATAATTTAACTTTGCTTGTTAATTAGCAAAGTTGAAAGAGGGTTCTATGGTGGTATTATAGTAGATTTTTTCTTTGTTTTTATGATAAATATTTAATGTATATCTAGACATCAGACAAGTCTGTTGTTTGAATGTTTTGATTGTAAAACAGTCTATTATTGTGAGGTATTTTTTGACCCCAAATTATAAATATATGTATGTATGTACATTTTTATATATGTGTTTGTTTATTTTTTCACCTTGACATTGTATCCCACACGTAGCACACTAGGCACAGGGAACCTAGTGTTAAGACAGTCCATTCATCAATTAAGACACTTTCATTCCCCATTTCCAAATTTTTAAGGCTTCGCGTCAGTGGCGGAACTCAACTCTGCATTTTGCCTCGTTACCAGAGCGCAGAAAAAACTATATAAAATGTTTAGTTCCCTCAAGTGGGAATTAAACCCATAAACTTCGTTTCAATCTCACGCATGTGCTTCTGCGGCACGACGGCCACTATTAAAAGTGTTAGTCAACACTTAGAAAAGAAAAATATATTTTTGCTATCCAAAGACAATTGCTTAGAATCATTATTAGGCAAGAGCGAATGGTATGTAAAAAAGTACAAGCGTTGTAACAAGCGTATAAGATTAGTGGTCAGAGCGCTTGGACGTTTACCAAGAAGCGCGGGTTCAAAGCCTGCTACGTTCAAATTCTTATATATTTCTTTCCTAAGGTTGGAATAACAATTTAAAATTATAAAAAAAACTACACATATATTTAAACTGTAGTGTTTATACCTTATTTAGTTAAGACATTTACTTTATACAATTAGTCTCACTAAATACACTGTAAACTGTTTACCATACATCCTCATCCACTGCTAAAGTAACTGCAAGCAACTCCCTCTACACCATCGGTTCCCAAGTGGACCAGTAGTGGTCCGCAGCAGCTAACACATGGTCCGCGAATAGCTTAAAATTTTGGTGTTTGTTCAATGTCTACCTACAGTTAAGTTATTTCCTCAGTAAAACATACAATATTTTGACATTTAAATTTAATATACTTTGAAATTCATAGATTTTTAATAATTACTAATAAATTCACACACCCCATCATACAAAATGTCACATTTTTTTTTAAACTTTTAACTTTGAAATTATTTTTTTTGTTTTTTATTATACCTACAAAGTGGTCTCTGCTAACAAGAATTCTATAAAAGTGGTCCCTGATCAAGAAAAGATTGGGAACCCCTGCTCTACACGAACGACCTCACCTTGTTTAAATTCGTATCTCTTGGACACATTGCTCTATTTATCTATCAAAGTCGACCACTAACGGCCATAGCAAGCTCAGTTAAAACTAAACTTTTACTTGCTATGGCTGTATAGGAAACGGATCCTATATTAGGTATTGTTCAAACGATTTTTATACTAATTCCGATAAACATAAAATCGAAATTAGCATGAAATATCCTATCTGTTGACTAGCAAGTATACAGTTAGAAATTTTATTTGGTAACTCTATATTTAACATGCGATTATAATGTTTATTTCTAGGGACTTTAGAGGTCATTTTTGTTAATAAGCTTTTAAATATTGGTAGCAATGTTTAAGTAAATACAAAGTTTGCATCTGGCCAAACGATGTTACAACGCCGATATTCAGAGTAAAGTTGGTAACTTTTAATTTATTGCAACTAGTTCAATCTTTTCAATTTATGTGTTATGGCGTTAAATGTTGTTCTACTTATGAAAAAATTGTATGAGGAGAAGCTAAGAGTGAAATAAACAAAGAAAATGACTAAAATTTACTAACTGACTAACAAAGTTACGACGTTACAGAGTGACTGACAGAGAAATTAAACGCTAAAATTTTATATGTATGAGTGGGGTCAGCGCGTAGGAAAATTAAGAGAGAATTGAATGAAAATTCCGACTTATTACAAAGATACATTACGATAAGGCCAGTCGTGGCGCAGTGGCACATAGTGTGACTGTAAAACCGACTGGTTGTGGGTTCGATCCCCGTTCGAGGAGATTAAATATTTACTTTCATTTCTTCGCTCTGGTGACGAGGGCAAGCGCGGCGTTGAGTTCTGCCACTCAACACGCAATGCCTCCAAAGTTCGGCAGAAAGTGGAGAAATGAGTGTCTTAACACTAGGTTCCCTCTGCCTACCCTGCAGTGTGCGGGATACAGTGAAGCTGAAAAAAAAGTGCACACAAACCTAGTTATAGGTAACAACTTGTAAATAATAATCGCTTATATTATAGTAAACGTCTAGCAGTAACAGCTGCGTTACTTATGTACATGATACAAAAAAGAAAAAAATATTTTGATGATATATCCATCCCTCTCACACGAGCTAAATGTGAAAAGGACAAAATAAACGACTAAAACCACCTATCTACCTATAAGTCTAATATTTATAAGGCTATTTCGCCTCTATCTGAATAAAACGTATCCGCTGTGTAACGTCTAAAGTATCATAGTTTTATTTTACTGTACCACAAAAATGTTGATGTTCGCAATCAAATTTGAACTTTAAAAGTATATACTAAAGTTGAATTTTAAATGATTAAACATTTTATACCTTTTTAACAGACCATTTTGTGCTTACGTTATAGTATAATGCATTTCTATTGAATGCAACAAGCATGTAGAGACTTATGTCTCTTTGTTATCTAAATATCTTGTTGTCTAAAGCGCGGCGTTGAGTTGCGCCACTTAACACGCTGACTATAAAAGTAGGAGGTAAATAGAGAACGGAGTGTGTTAACACCTTTGTCTACTTTGCCTACTCTTGCGGAAAAATACATGAATCTTTTATAAAAATACTGTATCCCACACGTAGATGGGTAGGCAGAAGCAAATTAGTGTTAAGACACTCCTATTTTCCGCAGACTTCTGGAGGCATTGCGTGTTGAGTGACGAAACTCAACGCCGCCCTTTGCCTTGACACCAAACCGAAGGAACTAAGGTGTGCCGTAGGGGCACTAGCGTACAATATTGTGGGTCGATTTCCACTGATCTTTTGAATACACTATATTCCCAATATAAAATAATGCACATTTATGA
The DNA here is from genome assembly GCA_013421005.1 of Heliconius erato x Heliconius himera. Classification (NCBI taxonomy): domain Eukaryota; kingdom Metazoa; phylum Arthropoda; class Insecta; order Lepidoptera; family Nymphalidae; genus Heliconius; species Heliconius erato x Heliconius himera. The sequence goes on from JAATLQ010035299.1 coordinate 6,694, forward strand.
ATAACTTATACTACTAAGACTCACAAAATTGTTATTATTAAAAATTAAGATTCACATACGATACATGTTGACCCAAAAAAGTTTTGATATCTTCAAAGGGATTATTTGACTCACGTCCACAACTTTTGGGTAGAACCTGGGTATTACGTGACTTAATCATTGTTTCTAAATATATATATTTTCGGAAATTTGTTATTGTATTGATTGACTATTTTGATGTATCGTAGCAAAAAAGTATATACACAAAAAACCTAAAAAATAACCAGCAATAGTGAAGAATTTTGTCAAAAGTACCACTACTGAACAACTGCTTCATGCTGTATCCCGCATATAGCGAGTAGGCAGAAGGAATCTAATGTTAATACACTCCCTTAACCAAGCACCACCGAATTGTCGAAACAATACGTATTGAGCGGCGAAACTCAACGCCGCGCTTTGCCTTGTTATCAGAGCGAGGAAATGAAAATATTAAATAATTTATTACCCTGAGCGGAAATCAACTGTTATGCTTACAGTCAGGTGCTTGTATCACTAAGCCACAATGGTCTGTACCAAACAACAGAATATAATCATAAGAGTAGACCAAAAACAAGGAAAATTTATTATGAAATACAAAATTTTCAACGGAAAAATAACGTGCTTTTATATTTAGGAAGAGAAACTTTTAATAAACTCTTAAATACCCCGTAGCGTCTAAACCCTTTAAACTTTGGTGTTAAAATTCTATGACACTTTTATAAAGCTTTTTGTCCACTAATTAAATATTATATATTACTATATATATTTCGAAGACTTAAGTCAAAGTCAAATATTTTTTTTCAAAATTAGAAGTTACATGCTTCATTTTTTGAACGTCAAATAATTTATCACTAGTTCGCTAAAGTTAATGCCTCAGACTTGAGAAGAACCGCAATAAATTAGCATATGGAGCTATTTTATTTACATTTATTGAATCTATAGTATCTAATAGACAAAGAAAATTTAGTGTCAAATTCCGTTTTTTACTATTTAAATACTAAATTGAAAAAAATTCCAACTTGCTCCTAGTCTGGATTGAACTCACAACCATCGTGATTACACACGCTTGTGCCACTGTATCACGACGGCCCCAATAAAATTTGATCATTTGACAGTATACATATTTTCCTAACATCTATATATAATAAAATGTATAGAAAGAAAAAAAGCAATAGCTATAATAAATTGTTTTACCGCGGCGTTGAGTTCTGCTACTTAACACGCAATGCCTCCAGAATTCGGCAGAAAGTGGAGAACGTAGTGCCTTAACACTAAGTTCCCTCTGCCTACCCTGCTGTGTGCGGGATACAGCGTGAATCTGAAATTGTTTTACATTCATCCTTAGTAAGCAATGTTTTGTGGTTCGTTAACCGAACTCCCATCAGACGCAGACGCATAAATCCTCTGTTGAGCGTCGCAAAGAAATTTCGTTCAACTAAAATAATCTTATAAAAGTCTTTTTTAATAAGCTTTCTAGTTTGTGTCCATAACTTCGCTTGGTGGATTTTATTTAACATAGAGTCCCGTTTTTTCGTTTCTATAGGAATTTCAGAATATCCTCTCTCTACTTTACTACACTTGGTTTCGGCTTTGTTTTTTATATTAATCACTCAGTAAAGGAAGAGCTTTATACAATAGAAATAAATAAATAAATAAATCAGCTTCACGTTGTATCCCGCGACAGCAGGGTAGGCAGAGGGAACTTAGTGTTAAGGCACTACGTTCTCCACTTTCTGCCGAATTCTGGAGGCATTGCGTGTTAAGTGGCAGAACTCAACGCCGCGCTTAACCTCGACACCAGAGCGAAGAAATGGAAATATAAATTTAAGTAAATATTTCATCTCCTCGAGTGGGGATCGAACCCACAACCAGTCGGTTTTACAGTCACATTTCGTGCCGCTGCGCCACGACTGGCCTCATACATATAGAAAAAAACATTATTATAACCACGGACTACTGCAGTGTTCGAAACGTCGGGTAAACAAAAATGTATAATTGTAAATGTAAGCTATTAAATCTGATTAAATAGTTACATTTCAAAAGCGAATATTGTATTTTTTTATAATTTTATACTTTTTCTTGGATACACTATTGTATATAGAGGAGACTGTGTGTTAAGCTACTCTATTCTACATTATGTCCAATTTTTGTTTAACAACGGAACTCAACACCGTGCTTTGCTTTATCAGAAGTTAAATGTATACATTTAACTAGAATTTGGGTCTATTGTAAGATAAGAGACTAGTTAGAGTAGTGCTAGATTCATAAAAGAAATCTCCAAATGAAAATATTTAGAAAATATCTAGAATGTATAGAAGAGTTCCCAGTTCCCACACAAAAACGTTTACTTTTACTTAAAAATGCAACATCTAGAGCTCGAGGCGTAATAACAGCGATGTATGAAGATAACGAGAACTGCTTTAGAAAATTCACGAACTACCCACACTTCGGATGGTTCGAGAAAGTTTCTTACAAATTTTCATATTAATTAAGTTCTTAGATTTTATCAGTGTTAGTTGTTGTTGTTAACTATTTTATATTTTTATGCAAGAATTTTCTTTAGTATAGAATGTATATATATATAGCGTGTATGTGGATTCGATTATTTATTATTAAGAACTTCTTTCTTAAAACAAAGTGTTAAAACACTCCGTTTCGCATTTCCCGCCGAATTTCCGTCGTAAATTGTCAATTGAAAATAATTAGTTATTGTGTTTGTATAAAAAGCTTAAAGATCTTTTCGTCTATACAAGTATATTTGTATAATTATGACCACACGTATATGCTGCTTACAATTTATTAGTAGATTTATTTACTGGCTGGCCAAAGCGCGGCGTTGAGTTCTGCCACTCAACACGCAATGCCTCTAGAATTCGGTAGAAAGTGGGGAACGGAGTGTCTTAATATTAGGTTCCCTCTGCCTATCCTTATTTAATTTTTTTTATTTAATTTATTTACTGGCATTTTGTTTTACTTTTTACTATATATTGCTTATTGTACATATAGTCACCAAAAAAGTACCAATACACACTATGATTGTTCACACGAGGTCAGCAGAAGATAGGGCACGTCTGTTACCAGTTGTTATTGTATGAATTTCATAATTAGAGTAGTCTCTATATAGAGCTAAGTAGAATTAAATTGAGTTTAAGTTAGTCTTAAGCTAGTCTAATAAAGAAATCATTAAAAGAAATGTGTCTTTTTTATAAATTGCTAGCGCGTATTTGAGTATACTATATAGGTAGTATATCATTTATTACATAAGGGAAATAGAAATAAATAGAGATATTTCGAACCTTTTCAAATTTGAAACTATGCCGCGGTTTCTTCAACTATACGCCCAAACGATCTGAAATTAAGTAATTAACGTACTAAGTAATAGATAATTATAATATGTTCAAAACTCCTGATTATTTGTAAGTTAAGACAACTCTTCAATCTTAACTCAGGAAATTAAATGACGGAGCTCAACGCCGCACTCTATCTTATCGGAACGAGAAACTAAACAAAACATATTTTATACTTACGATTGAACCCACGACCAGCCATTAATTACTACTTCGTAAACAAACTCACGACAACTTTTAATATTTTGGATATTTAATTTTTCATTACTTTTCAAGTAGAGTTTTAGGTAAAGCTTTTGCGTTAATATAACGTAGATTTAAAACGATACACGGCACACAGGTGCATAGTTTATTTTTTAAAAAGTTACGAAATGGGGACATGCTGTATATAGACATTATACATACACAAGTATGTAGCAAAAAATGTGAAATGAGAACATTTTTCAAAGAGCTTCACAAATATATTCTGTTTGTTTTTAAATCTTAGAGATATTTAATTCTTTTTAAATCTATTCCACAATAAAGAAAAAAAAATACTTATAAAATCTATAAAAATCTTAACGTTTCGTGATTTGAACCAACACCCCTTGTACGTGATACGTTATTATCCAAGTATGTTGATGACATTCTTGTACAATTAGTTTTACCCCTTATTAAAACATGTATGTAAGCGGCATAGAGTATTATATAAGAATGCATGGGTGTATTTGTTTATCTGACTGTGACGTATCAGCAGCTAAACGAGTGAACCGATTTTGATTTAGTTTTGTTTATTTGAAAGGTGTCTTGAATGTTCTTGGCCTTGCAGATAATTTCTTGAAGTTCCTACGGAAACGAGGAAATATAGGCTTTTATATTTTACAGTTGGGAAAAGAAAGATCACTAATATTACTTTAGTGAGGATGAATGTTTGTTCTATTTTTACGCAAAAACTACTGAACGCATTTAAGAATTAAGCTTATGTATTAGAGTACCAGAAGGACTACAATTTATGGAAAGATTTTGTGTAATTTGGCTATAATATAATAAAACATTTAAACAGGCGAAGCCGCGTTTGCGTCGCTAGTATAGCTATACTTACGATTTAATAATTATGATGTAACTAAAATTGCATCTAGAAATTTATTTGAGCCAGTTCAGTAAAAATTTTGGGCATACATATGATTTTGAAGATTCATCTTACTTTTTCAAGGTAGCTTCTCCTGTCACTACTTTTAATCAAAAAATATCTGACAAAACATAAACACGACAACGCTACTAAGGCGACATTACCCATTGATCCCAAATATATAACTAAAGCGTACGATTATAACCTTTGTTTATATATACATAAGATATATAATAGCATATATACATTTGTCTATTTTATGTACTACCCAAGTAAATATACCCAAAGGTCGTCGCGTAAATCATGTTGTATTCCACCTTCTAAGTCCTGTGTGAAATATACGAGTGTCGTTTGTTCTCAACCAAATTACTTGGTAGAGTCAGTAAGAAAATTATCTATATACTAATAGAAGATATCTCTATATTTATATAGTAACGGAAAAACGAAATGAAATGAAATTTAACTTTTCATAGTTCACGGAATCGAAATAATGAGCGTCTGTTATAAGTTTTACATAAAATAGTCATTATACCTTTCTTTTTATTGTGTAATAAATCGTTGTTTCTTTGAAAAAGTTGGTGCTTGGTGATTCTAATATTCAACGGATTTTTTATTTACTTCCAATTTCGAAACTTTGAGTTTTGGGTGGCAGATCTCTTTTAGTCTTTGTCTTGTTACTAGCGTGAGGAAAATATTTTATTCATTATAGTGGTAATTGAACTCATAATCGTCACGCTGATGCTGTTCAACTGCGCCATGACGGCCTCTTCGTTAAAAAAGTTTTGGGCATTATTTTAAAAGTTTTCCATACTTATTAACCTACATACTAACTAATATAATACTATAAGCGGCTTGACCACTTGTCGGACACACCTAGTACATGTTTTGCTTAATTAACTAGAAGTAAAATCTAATTTAACAGTACAATAAATTTCTATTGAACTATTTATGTGAATTTCAATCTGTTTTAATTAGGCAGTCTATAACAATTTTAAAAAATGTTACTGCACCCTAAAAACGCATATGATTGATAAGAATGTAAACGAATGGAAAGAAAGAATGTGAACGTATGGCTCAGTGGTCAGAACGCCTGGTCGGTTTCCAGAAGACGCAGGTTCGAGTCCCACCACGTTAAAATTTTTATACGTTTTCTAAATAAGAATGTAAAGTTTAGTATCCAGAGTGCTTGGACAGTTTTCAAGAGTCACGGGTTCAAATCCCTTTGCGTTAAAAAAATATACGTATGTATGCACGATTTTTTTGGTTGGCTAAGTCGCTAGGTACGCAGAAAGAAGAAAGCAGTTAAAACACTCCGTTCTCCGCTTTCTGAAACTCAACGCCGCGCTTATTCCAAAAGAATAAGGAAAAACTCAAACTATTGTCTTCACAAAGTCTCTGCCCATAGATTTGGATCCAATAAAGCTAAAAAAAGCCCTAAAACACTGCGTTACCTTTAAAAGTGCCGTTAAATAATAAAATACAGCTCGCTATATCCATTACGGGGGGAGCTAGAGCAACAAAATAACTTTTTATATTACGTATTAAACACGAAATAGTGACTAGAAAGCGTTACACGTACCACTTAAAACTTTATTTCGCAAAACGTAGGCAATGAAGTTTTATATTTTACTAGCTTTTACCTGTGGCTTTGCTTTTTTTTTTTATTGCTTCTAAACGTCTGTTTGTTAAGCTTCTAAGGGTAGACAGGAGCTTAAGTACCCTCCACACCATCAGGATACGTGGCACTCCACTACTGTGGAGTTTCGTAGAAACTTCCTTCCACGCACCATACAATTGGCGAATGGCCTACCTGCGGCAGTGTTTCCAGGTCGATACGACTTAGGGTATCTTTAAAAACCGCTTCTATTTCCACCTTAAAGGACGCTACGCATCTGTAGCTCCTCTTGAGTTGCATGGGGTCCTGGGTGGTAGTGATCATTTACCATCAGGTAACCCGTACGCTCGTTTGCCTTGTATTTTTCCATAAAAAAGACAGAGGTAACATAGGAACCTAGTTGTAAGACACTCCGTTTTCCATAAAGTCACTTCTGTTCCCTACTTTACGCCGATTTTTTTAAAGGAGCACTTGGTTTCGTTACCAGAGACCAAAATTTGATACCATTCTTTTTTAATAAACTAAAACTAGATCCGGCACTTGTAGATGCTTGTACGTTCGATTCCCACTGGGGGGAATAAAACCGACACCTTCAGTTAAACAACTTTCAAATATATTACGATAGTATGATAGTTTCATTCCTTACATATTAAACAATATATTTAGCTTAACTGATTATGTTGAAAGAGACACTTCTCTACAGAAGTTTTAGAAGTTCCACCCCTAAAGGGGATGACATTAACTGTCAAAGTTTAAGATATCTTATTCTGCGGTACAACTGTTAAGTAGTTAAGAATGCATATTATAATGATGTATTATCTTTAAAAGCAATAAAAATATGTGTTTTGTAACAATTTTCCAAAGTGAAGTAAAAAGATAAAAACTTTTACTGGCACCGGAGAGAAGTAAGCACTTCTACATAAAAGTTTTAAATATAAAATTTACAATTGAGTTTATTACACGATTACACGATTTAATTTAAAATATAAGCAACATGTCTTTTTCATATTTCGTCGTTGAGGCGCAGGGGCACAAGCGTGGTACTTACTGTAAACGCGAGAGTTGTGATTTCGATTCCCACTCGAGGAAATGAAATATTTAATATTTTTATTTCCTCGTTCTGATAACAAATTCGGTCATGAGTTCAGCCACTCTATACACGACAACTAGAGAATTCGACTCGACTCGACTCGAGAATGAAAAATGGAGAACGAAAGTGTCTTAATGGGAACGCAGTATCTTAACACTAGGTTCCTAGGTTCTCTCTTCCTAGCCTGCTACATGCGGGATACAAAATTGAAGCTGAAATTTATTCCAATAGAAACTTTTTAACTGACAAACCAAACTAAATAAACGTGATAACTTTTTAGCTTTTGAATCTAAAATGTTAAACCACAAAGTTGTGTTAACACTTTTGTGTATATTTTAAATAAAACTAGTTTTTTGATAAAAATAAATATTATTTATTAATACGTTGAGTTCCGCCACATAGCACGTAATAACTCAAGAATTCAATTTCCATTGGGGAACGGAGTGTCTTAACACTAGGTTGCCTCTGCCTACCCTGCTGTATGCGGAATAGAAGCTGAAGCTTATTTAATTAAGGCACAGTATCATTTTATTATTGCGATATTGCGTTGGTAATTTAATTATGATTGGCCATTGGGGAGCAGTGGGCCAGTGTGTGAATGTAAGCACGGTGTTTGTGAGTTCCATCCCTAATCGGGGTTTTTTTAATATTTAAATTATTTTCATTTCCCCGCTCTATCTAGGCAAACTACGAGATTGAGTGCTACGACTTCCATGTGCAATATATGGATTCTGATCTCTCTTCTGTCTGCCAGTTGCTTTGCGGAAAACCTTAAACTAAAAAAGGTAATTTGGGGAGACGATGCACCGTATGACATCGTCGAACTCTATAAGCCAAGTTTATGAATTCAAAACTTCTACTTTAAGGATTTCATTATTTTCCATCCCTGGCTTTGATAAGATAACAAAGCACAATGTTAAGTTACGCTTGAAAATTTAACAGAAATTAGGGAATGGAGTATCTCAACACTAGGTTCCGCTGGCTTACCCAAATATATGTTAAAAAAAAGTATATTCAATTTCATTTTAATTAACGCGTTGATTTCTTATTTAAAATATATTACCCACATTAAAAGTCCCTGATGCAAATTATTTTTTAACATTATTAAACAGAATGCTTGCATTAATTGGAACCATTTATATGGCGCACTGCTTTTAATGAAAAATACAACAAGCAGACGTACATTGACATTTCGTTATTGACTGAAAAAATATAGGAATTTATTTTCTACTTGTTACTCACACGGAAACTGTCATACAGTAATCTTTTTTAAATTTTAATTATGAAATATAAAAAGACCGTAGCAGTAGAAAGTTTTTATGGAATAGTGTGAGATGTTGTAAGAAAGAAAAAAAAAGATAGAGGCCAGTCGTGGTGCCCATGGGCCAACTTGTCGCGCTTACAGTCCCACTCGAAAATTTGAAATATTCAATATTTTTATTTCTTTGCTCTGGTAACGAAGCAAAGCGTGGCGTTGAGTTCCGTCAATCAACACGCAATGCCTCTAGAATTTGGCGAAATGTGGGAAACAGAAGTGTCTTAACACTAGATTCTCAGGTTCCCTCTAGCTAAAGCAAACTAAAGGCTACAGCTGAGGTTAAAAAAGAGAATTTCTCGTCCTTAAATTCTACGGTGATAGGTTATAGATGAATCGTAACTGTGTAGTGGTTTTATTAGTTATATTGATACTATTTACAAATTTAGAGGATATCGTGGCGCAATAGGATAGCTTCTGAGCTTAAACGATACTGTAGGTTCGATTCCCCCTCGGGAGAATAAAATATTGCCATTTAATCTACGATATCATAAGACCGAGAATGTGGTTATGTGCGGTGTTGAGTTCTGCTACTCCACGTGCGACATCTCGAATTCAGGAGAACGAAATAATTTAGCATTTAACTTTCTATGCCTTCTTAATGGAGTGTCTAACATTAATTGGTCTAAAATAGCATTGTTATTACAAAACAATATTTAATTGACTTTGAATTAACAAGACAAAGAGCATATGAGAGTACATCATGCAAGTGCTGTAACCTAGATATATCAAATAAAATAAAAAAAAAATAATATAATAAATCAGCTTCACGCTGTATGCCGCACACCGCAGGATAGGTAAAGGGAACCTAGTGTTAAGACACTCCGTTCCCCACTTTCTGCCGAATTCTGGAGGCATTGCGTGTTGAGTGGCAGTATATATAGTGGGAAATTTCCCCAAATGGGAAACGATCCCTCCTCCTTTACGTTTACATTTAATACTGCCTTATAACTATAACTATATAAATTATGAAAACCATTCACACAATTTTATATTATAGAAATTTATAATACGGAAATCCATTTTTGTTACTTACACCACTTTGGTATGCAATTTCGTTGTATAATTACTTGTCATTCGCATGAATCGCACAAAGCTGACCGCATCACAGTTCAATACTCATGACTGTTAGATTATGAGCCATTGCCTTATATGAGAACGAGTCGTGGCCCGCAACTTCGTTTGTGTGGACTATAAAACGAAAAATCATATTTTTTTCCATTTCCAGGTATTTCAGGAAATTATCTCTTAATGTCCTCCCTATAAGCCCATTTTGGACTGTAAAGGAACATTTTTATGTATATAGAAAACTATTTTTAGCTTTACGGTGTATTCTGTACATAGCAGAGTAGGCGGAGGGATCCTGTGAATGTGAATGTGATCCTGCGAAAGTGGGAACTTAGTTTTAAGACATTTTGTTCCCATTAAGACAATTCTGATCTAAACTTTTTACCGAATTCTGGTGGCATTGTGTGTCAAATGGCGGAACTCAACGCCGTGTTTTATCACCTTACCAAAGCGAAGAGAATATATTAAATATTTAATTTCGTCCTACAGTTTGACGTTTACAGTCTAAGTCCATTAGCTTGACCCAAGCGCCACGAATGTCCTCGGATAACTTGATCGTGAACCAATTTTTTTCTTATAATTTACAAAAACATAAAACACAATGAACATACAATTAACAGGAGATAGAAATTTAATAATATTGAATTTATTTGTATCCTTCAACGATATTAGAAATCTTATAAGCTTACACGTATTACGTAGCTTTGTTTACAAAATGTTCATACACACATACATATACGAACGAAATAAATACACCGGTTACATTTAACGTTGAATTTTGATAAGGCTTCTTTCAAATTAGCGTTTTTCCCAAGAGTTAGCGCTTTTCCAAGTTGCAGCCTAAAATTTAATAAAACAATTAAATAATGTAACATTCTATCGTGAGATCTTTTTAGCTTCACGTTTTATCCTGTATAAAGCTGAGTAAACAGCCTTTCTGTCTACTTTGTATTATTTCTTAATATTATTAGGTTTCCTGTGTTTATTCTCTCTTTACCAATCTTTTTTTTGGAAACGTGAGAAAAAACATCTTTACCGACCTACTTTTTACGAAGAAAATCGAAATATCTGTGCATATACAGTACGTGTGTCTGTTACAGCTAGACCGGTTTGTATAAAATTTTGTGTTTATTTATTTTGTGTTTGTTTTTTGTTTATGGCTATTTTAAAATGTATACCTTTTGCTATAGGACGGTATGAGTATTATAAAAAAAATAATAAACTTCAACTACAAATCAGATACACTGTACATTTTTTTTTTCAGCATCAAGCTGTATTCCTCGTGTAACAGAGCTGTCAGGCCATGTGGACACTCCGGACACTCTGGTCCCTACTTTCCGCTGCATTTTGGAATTATTGAGCGTTGAGTGACTTTTTTTTTGGTTGCCCCCTGATTTGCCTTGACACCTGTGATGTCATGAAAACCTTAAATATTTCATTACCTCGAACGCAAATCGAGTCCGCAAACTGCCACGTTTTCAATCAAACGCTTGTGCCTCTGCGCAACGACTGGTTTCAACATACTTGCCTGGAGCATATTTTGATTGAATAATGTAAAAGTATCCCTTCTTCTTATAGTTTTACCAAATAGACCTACCCAGTCATATTGGAAATTTATAAATAAATATACGAGAATCTAGAAAGAAAGCTAGTAAGTATTTATATTTTTTTTTAATTATCACAATGTAACCCTAATTTAACAGGGCAAGGGGAGAGCACGTAGTGATAAAGCACTCCAGTCTCCACTTTCCGCTCAATTTTCATACAATGATCTCAAGATATTCTGATAAGATTGTAGTATAAATAAAAAACAGTGTGACGGAATTCTAAACGTAACAATATGTATAGCTCACATGCTTATACAAATTTATTTAATAGTCAAATTTAATCTAGTGTTAAGACACTCCATTCTACACTATCTTATTTTCATCTTATTGCTTATTGAGTTGCGGAACTCAACATTGCGCTATGCCTTTTTACCAGTGTGAGGACGATAATTATTTAATGTACCGAGTGAACTGAACCCACAACTGCTTCGTTTACAGTTAAACGATAAACCTCTGCGCCACGATGGCCTCTAATATAAAGTTATATACAATAGACTAGGAAAATTAAGCAAAAATTAAATAAAAATTAAAAATAATGATGAAATTTTATTTAATTTGTCCTAAAAGGAAATAAAAAATGATTGATTGCTATTTTTACTAAAAATATCGAATAACTCAAATAATCAGAATTTGATTCACTTATAGTATATGTATTATCAAGAAACGTGGATGTTATACTTAGCTGAGGTAATATTACAATAATATAAAATCATCGAGCCGAAGTCATGGTGGGACTTGGTCAGAGACTGCTAAGCCATTCGAGTTTAGGTTCATAAAATTAAGCATGTAGGTTCCTGGGGGAATGTAGGTCACTACTAAAAGAATATTTCCCTAAATTCTTAAGCAAACGTAAAAGAAACGGTATTTTAGAAATTGAAAGTTTAACTAACACAAACTGATCTAAATAAAGGTAATGATTTTAAGATCCATTCAATTTGTCTTAACGAGTTTGATGTTTGTTTGGTTTGAGCCTAAAACGCGCAATTAACTAAAGCGGCGACACAGAAAATTAATTCTAACGACAACCAAGACGCTGAGCAAAATGAACGTCTTCCACTGGAGTAAGTGATATTTAGTACTATATAAATAAGCTGGGTAGTGATTTCTGCTTTATTATTTTGAATATATTTTTTTTCAGTTTCATGCTGTATCCATTATTCAGGAAGTGAGTCAGAAGGAACCTAGTGTTTAGATACTCCGCTCCCCACTTTCCGCATAATCATGGCTCATAGGCACAGGAGTGCCGTGTGATCCCGGCATAGAATAGGATCATCCTGGTACTGGTGGTGTCGTAAGAGGCGACTAAAGTACGTGTGGTAGAGTCACGTCGCCAGCATTGTCAACACGCATGGGCAGACTCGACCGGATCATTACCACCCCCGGCATTTAAAACCGGCGTTAAGTAGTGGCTTTATGCCACTGCGTTTCGCATCAGGAAATGCCGGACTCCGTAGGTTGTATTAAATCACGTTAATTGTTTCGATGTAACCCACTGTACTAGGAGTTAGGATTGCCTTGGGCACTTAGAATGTGTTAAACAAAATTCATTTCGATTCTCTTTCGATGAAATGAATTAAATGGAATGTTTTATTAACTCACTTTAGTAAAAAGAGAAAGTGTAGTGTTTATTTCCTCATAATAAAGAAGAAAATGGAACTTCACACTAGGTTCCCTCAGCCTTCTACGCTACGCGGCAAAAAGTATTAAAGTAATAATTTATTACATATGACGCCTACAAAATTCTGAAAAGCAATATCTCTTAAATGGAAGACAACCTTCATTCCATAATATAATATAATTTATAAAACATTTTAATCAACGAATTCCTAACGGTAACAACTGCCAAACGGCTGTCATCTCGGTGCTAATTTCTAAGATTAATTGAAATTTTACCGAAAATACAAAATATACTGATATTGTTAGAACCAGGGATTAATTTAATTATTTATATTCTATATTGCACTTATAAACATATAAGAAACACAACAATTATAAGGTTAGTTAGCAAATATAATTATTAATAATAAGCCGTAGCGGCTCATTAGAATATCGTCTCACTGTAAGCAATGGTTGTGCGTTCGATCGCTAACGGAGGAAAAACGGAGTCTCTTAACAGCTTCTCTTACTATTATTTTATTTTACTTAGTAAGGCAACTGCCTTACTAATCGGCGATTAAAAATATCTAAGTAAAATATTCTTAAACAAATAAAAAAATATTCGTTTCGAATTGTCTTTTTAAGCTGAAAAGCTTCAGTAGCATTTTCAGAGATAGTTATTTTAGTTTCATTTTCAGAGTCAGTCGTGGCGGAGGGGCAAAAAAGATGTGACGGTTGAGAGTTTGAGTCCCAACCGAGGCAAACGTGGCATTGAGTACCGCCACTCAATACGCAATGCCTCAGAAATTCACTAGAAAGTGCCGAATAGAAGTGTCTTAATGGGAACGGATTATCTTTCCGTTAGGTTCCCAGGTTTTCACTGCCTACCCCACTACTAAATACATCATGAAGCTAAAAAAAAAAGAAAAGCTTAAATTTTCGTTGTTCAATTAACATCCAAAAATGAAAATACACAAATAGTAACTATAGATATCAGAGCTACAAAGATATCCAAATATATACACAAACAGCTTAAATCGTAAGCTAAGAGAGTTCGTCTTTGAGGTTCAGAATTCAGATGAACCACAAAGCTGACTAATATGATTTATAATATCATAACTTCTATAAGATTTGACTAATTGAGAGTACCCGCCATGCTTAAATGTCCAGAGATCAAATATCTTGAAAATGAATTTGGTGAAAATTGTGTTCTTTTAGTTGTGTATTTATTCATTTCGTTAACTCTAACACATTTTACTAAGTTATCTTCTTTTATAAAGTTCTTGAAATGGGGTAGTTTTGGATTTGATTCCAAATCGGGGAGATGAATCAGTTTCATTTTCTCAATTTCGTAGAAGGTGCTGAGTTCCGTTACTTAACAACAGTGTCTGGAATTCGAGGAGCGGAAAGGCAAAGCGCAAAAAGTGTACATAAGATACTCTCCACCTACCATTTTGTATAGAAAAAAAAATTGAATCTGCTTTATAATTGCAATACAATTGAGATACATGCTATGTCCCAATAGCGCGGTATCTTATTGTATAATCGAAATTTGTGGGTTCGATTTCTTCTCTGGAAAAAATATTTATTTCATCACTCTGGTAACACGACAAAGTGTGGTGTTAAGTTACGCCACTCAATTCTACGCAGACCCACGCAATTGTCTGTGAAGTTAGGCGGATAGTGGGAAGAGAGTGTGTGTGTATTTAACCCTAGTAATAATCCCTCTGCCTACTTTGCTCGTATATCTAAAAAATAGTTATTTTTGAGAATAAATGTCAAAATTACTATTGAGGCCAGTCGTGGCCGACGGGCACAGTGTGACTGTAAGCCGACTAGTTGTGGGTTCGATGGAAGGAATCTTGAGGAAATTAAATATTTATTTAAAATATATACTTCCATTCCTTCGTTCTGGTGTCGAACCAAATGTTGAGCGGCGTTGAGATCCGCGGTGCGAGTTTCTTAACAGTAGGCTCCCTCCGCCTACCCTGCTGTGTGCGGGATACGGCGTGAAGCTGTTTTTTTTTAAATGTCAAAAATAAAAGTTGTACAATGCTAAAATAAAGTCATATTTATTGTTCTTTAACGGTTCACGTCTTTTCAGAATTCGAAATTACTTTTCAGTTTTCATTCATATTCATATTATTGTGAATTCAAAAGTAGTAAACATCTGTTATTTTAACAATTGATTCGCGGAACAATGTTCATTTTTGAAATTTCATTATATTCCATTCTTCACTATTAAATAAACGTCGAAAACTGACTGTCAAATCAATGGTAGTGGATTCGATTTCCTGTATAAAATCTATGGTAATAGGTTGAAATATTTTATTTTTTACGGATCTGCTCGAGGCGTCGTGTTGCGCTACTTAAGTCACAGTGATACTATTTGATCGATAAAAGGAGGACAGAGGTTTTACACTATATTGTTGGTCTACCTTACTACTGGGAAAAGGCGTAAGCTAAAAAAATCCTTTGTAAACACTTCAATTTTCCCTAATAAATAGTCTTCTCACCGGTGTTGAGTTCGTCCACTCAATAACCAATGTCTCGAAAAGGTGGAATGGAAACAGAGTAACTTATCACTAAGTCCTCCTTGTCCTTTGATATATATTTGTTTCTTCTTGTAAAGAAAAATATAATATAAAACATTTAAGTTTACACTGATGAACTCTAAGTTTTGTTTGTTGGGTGAGTCCAGATCAAATTAACTTGGGACTTACTGTAAATTACTTTCTTGTAAAGGCTAGTATAAAATAACTAGCTATTTAGTTTAAACAAATACAAAAGTGCTATCTTTTTATATATCTTTTTGAGTTGAATGGCGGAATATATTGTTAATATATTAAACAATTCGTTCACTCCAGTGGGTCCCGAATCCACATCTGTCATGTTTACCGGCGTACGCTGTACCACTGCGCCATTACGTCCTCAATGCTATAAAGAAATATTTAAATTTATTTTTTATTGGAAGTTATTTAATAATCTCTTCTTTTAAGAAAAAAAAAACTAATAAATCCTTCATCGTCTACTGTAAGTCAATGTGAGAGACCTTGCCTATTATATCGCAAATCTCAATGCAACAATATGTAGAATTTAAAAAATACTCCTCCAAATTTAATGTTAACAAACAAACCAATAAATTCAGTCAAGCTCAGTCAATTATCTGCTCCGTTACAATGGCGTTATGTTACGTTAAATAAGTTTTTTAGCTTCACGCTGTAGAAGGCACATAGCAGGTTACGCAGAGGGAACCTGAATTCTAAAGACAATGCGTAACCAGAGCGAGAAAATTAAAATATTAAATATTTTTGATTTCCTCAGGTGGAATCTATGGAAAAAATATTTTTACCTATGTATGTAAGTGAGATAAATGCCTCTAGCCTTTACTTGTTATTCATTTAAACAATTTATTCTGTGAAATAGAATACAAATTGAAAAACAAGAAAGCCCTTTTAATATTACAGTAATTGTTTTAAAGGTCTCAAATTTAATTATATCTTATTATTGTGACAATCTTTTTCATTTAATGAGTTCTATCTTTAATTTTCTATACTTTAGCTTTAGTTTTTAACGAATTAGATGAGAAAGATAAAACAGAAAAGTTTGTGTTAGGACACTAAAAGATAAAAATAAAAAAGCTGAAGAAGATAAAAAAACAAGTACATAAAAAAACCAAGTATTATGACACTATATTATATAGCTGAATTTAACGCCATGCTTTATCTTAATTTTTTCTTCACGCTGTATCCTTGTATCCTGAACCTTGTATTAAGCTACTCCGCTTTCATGAACGCATCCGCTCCGCTCCGAATTCATGAGGCATTGCGCGTTGAGTGGTGAAACTCAACCCAGCGCTTTGCCTCGACACCAGAGTAAAGAAACTAAAATATTAAATATTTCATTTCATTCTATGAGTCTTATCGTATTGAGAAGAATCTAAATATTTTAAAATTTAACCGCCATCGTCTGTGTTCTGTTGTGCCACAAAACATGTAGTGTCTCGAAAATGGAGTGTTACATCATTAGACAGACAGACACAGAGGGAACTCTGTTAACTCTGCTATATGCGAGAGCTGACAAAAATATCCACATTTTATATTTGTGAAACCTAAAAAGAAAAGTGAAAATAGTAGCTGGTTAAAAATGAAACAGGAACATTGCTAAAAACTGTCACGTACACATCATAGATTATTTTGGGTCTCTCAGGTCTGCACCTAAATATATTATTTAGGTGACGTCATTTCATACATCAGCAAAGAATTATGATGGTAGCCCAGTTTTTACCATAATAATATGTATATTGAGGCCACATGTAGCGCAAGAGCACTTTGTCACTGTAAAATGACTGACTGTGGGTTCGATTTCCATTCGAGGAAATGAAATATTAAGTTAATTTTATATTTTAATTTATTCGCTCTGGTATTGAGTTCCGCCACTCAACACGCAACGCTTCCAGAAATCAGCGGAAAGTGGGGAGACGGAGTTCCTTAATACTAGTTTCCCTCTGGCCTACCCTGCTGTGTACGGGATACGGCGTGAAGCTGATTTATTTGTAGTATATATGTATAAAAAAGGCGTTTTATATTTGAAATATTTTTCTTAATTTATGTACCCTATATTTGTGGAGAAGATACTCCGCGAAATAATTATAGTTTTGAATTCCATTATTAAGTAGCGCAATGGGGCAGCGTCTCACTGTAAATGCTTGTTGCTTCGTTTCCGTTCAGTGAAATGTTTATATTTTAATTATTTTTATTCTCCCATATACATAGAAAAACAAGGCGTTTAATATCACGAGATCAGAGATCATAGACCCCTTTTTTGTTATATATAATTCTTGGTTATTTCCATAAAAACGGATAAAGCCGCCGATATAAGCTAGTTTTCTCTAGCTTCACACTGTATTCCCCAGAACAGGGTAGGCAGAGAACACCTAGCGTTAAAACTGCCTCGACTGCTAAAAGTTTTTAAGCTGACTGAACTACAGTCTTATATTTTTAAAGAAAAATATTTATATAGAAACGGTATAATTTTTCAACGTAGCGAATTTGAACCCACGCCTCTTCGAGACCGTCCAAAAGGCGCGATAAAGAAGTATATTGATACTTCTTTATCGCACCTTTTGCTTATTTACTAAGCTTATTTCACTATTAAAATTTCACTTTGACTTTACTAAGCATTTGTTATATTATTTTTATTATCATAATTTGAGACCGTTGCGTCGAGGGACGGCGTTCGCTTCTCACCCTGAAAAATTATTATATTTGAAATATTTTTATTATCTTGTTCTAGATAAACGAAGTGTGACTGTAATGCGACAGGTTGTGGGCTCGATGCCCACTGGAGGAAATTAGATATTTAATATTTTTACATTTCTTCACTTTAGTCTCGAGGCAAAGCGCAGTCTTGAGTTCTGTCACTCAACACGCAATCCTCCAGAATTCGGCGGATAATGGGGAACGGAGTGTCATAATACTAGGGTCCATTTGTCTATCTTGTGTATGAGATACAGCGTGAAGCCGATTTATTTTTAATTAAAACAAAGGGCGGCGTTGAGATTTAAAAAAGGCAATATCGTTACTCAACTTTTGATACAATTTGAGCAACGTGCTTGTGTCATACAAGCAGGAAATGAGTAAGATGTAATATATAGTAAAGCTTCAGTACGCAGAATCTACTTATATAAAACTCTCCCGTTAAGGTACAAAGTAACTGACAGACAAGGGAAAGGACTAAACTCACTATACAAGATAAAAAAAGAAGTATTAGAGGAGTATAGGAGAGCACTAAGAAAAGATGATTCGAAAAATCTAACTTTTTGCAGTTTACTAAATCAAATTTGCTATAACGATTTTATTGACATTTAATAAGAAAATAGCTTAAAATCTATGGAAGAACAGAGGAGGAATTTATTGCAGAAAATATGTTGTTTTCGTCGAGCATGAAAACATTAACTAATAGCTCATAATAATATGATACAGAAGGAAGGTCCCGCGTAGGTCCGTGTTACGTCGTTACTTAAAAAAATATTTAATTCTTTAGAATATTATGTATTAAATATCCAAGGCAAAGAATTGAGACAATTTTCCTTATAAATATATTAAATGTTTTGAAGATATTAAAATTTTTTTAGTTATATCATAAAAAAATATTTAAAAAATCTGATTAAACACAACTTTTTTCAAAATTTAACAGAGGATTCCTCCAAGTGAGATTTGAATAAAAGTGATTTAAAAATTTATTTGTAGTTAGCGTGCACTTTTTTAAAAAACAAAAAACGAATCCGTACATTGAGAAATGCATTCTGAAAATAAATTTAAAAAAAACTCTCGAGGAGATGAAATATTTACTTAAATTTATATTTCCATTTCTCCGCTCTGGTGTCGAGGCTAAGCGCGGCGTTGAGTTCTGCCACTCAACACGCAATACCTCCAGAATTTGGTACAAAGTGGGGAACGGAGTGTCTTAACACTATGTTCCCTCTGCATAACCTGCTGTGTGCGGGATACAGCGTGAAGCTGATTTGATTTTTAAATATTATAATAAATAGACACATAAAAAATAAAAAAAATGCTAATTAGCTATAATAAAGATAAAATTACAACACACCACACCACACTCACCATCCACCGCTAAAGAAACAACCTCATACACAATATCCTAATACAAACAACAAGATTATGTGTAATATTATATTTTAAGTGTCAATTTAGTTGGAACGGAACGAATTGCCTCTTAAGTACCCTATATCTCCTTAAAGCCGGTTTATGAGGTGACTACCGTCTAAAATTATAATGACGGTCATAACTCTCAGCTTCTTTGCAGTTAACGACTCTTAAATTAGTGGGGGTTATAACTTGATTACATTTAGGCTTAAATAGTTAATTTGTTTGAAATTGTCTTTTTAAACGGAATCTGGGAAACTAGTGTCAAGGTATTGCGTTACCATTAGGACACTTCTGTTTACCACTTGCCGGCGATCGCGACGTGTTAAGTGGCGGAACTCAACGCCGCGCTTCGCCTCTTTACTAGGGCGAGGAGATGCAAACCCTAGATATTTAATTCTCTCAAGTGGGAATCAAATCGATAACCTACCTCGTTTATACACACACTAGTACCATTTTATAATTATTTTTGGATAAATTTGATATAAAATACGTGATTTTTTATTGTATATAGGCAGAGGATACCTAACAGCTAAAACACTCCATTCTCAACACATCCCACCTATATTTTGAGACATTGCATTTTGAGAGGCGGAACTCAACGCCACGCTTTGCGTCGTTATTAGAGCGAGAAAATGAAAATATATTTCATCTGAATGTGCTCCCAGCACGTTTCTTGAGTTCTTCATTTAGGTTCTATATGATAAGAGGTCATGATAAACGGTCAACTAAATTAAAGTTCACATACTGCTGTAATCTCGATCTTAGACTGAAACTTGGATAATATCTTTAGTCTGAATATTTAGTATTAGGTGTATTCAGCTCTTGGGAAATCTAGATATTATAATGATTATATAATTTTTAAATCATATTTATAATTGACCATTTTTTTATGTTTTTTTAATTTTGTTGAAACTATATAACTTTCATGTGAGGCTGCCGGCGCAACGGTACAGCAACTAAATGCAAGTGCGACGAATGTGGGTTTGATTTCTCTTGAGGAAATTCTTCCGAATGGGGATCGAAACACTACGCTTCGTCTTGCTGCAACAATGTGCTTTTAGCCTGTCAGAGCAATGAAATATAAACAAATTATTTTCTCAGAACGGGAATCGAATGCTCAACCGTCGGGCTTACAGTCATATACATCATCTTCATACATAGCAATCGCATGTCTTATATATTATTATTTCTTAAAATGCTTTAACTGAGATACATTCAAAATATATTCAGCATAAGGTGATAAAATGTAAAATGGGTAAAATAGGCTGGTGAGGTAAAGTGAATGAATGTATTCATGACGGGGACTCCTATACATATATTAGGATTATCTGAATAAACTTTGCTTAAAGGACTTTCACAATTTACATAGAATTTGATTATTATGTGATATGTATTAAGTTGAGGTCTGTCGTGGGTTCGATTCCCACTCGAGGAAATTAAATATTTAATGTTTTCTGTTCTTTGCTCTTGTCACGAGGCAAAGGGCTATGTGGACTTTCCCCAATCAACGAGCAATACCTATAGAATTCGTCGGAAAGTGGGGAACGAGTTTTAAAGTGAATGGAGAGTTTTAACACTAGGTTTCCAGGTTCATTTTACCTATTATATGCTGTTATGTGCGGGATACAGCGTGAGGCTACAAAATATGATTATATATTATACTACTATTTGCTAATTCTTACTATATTAATGACAAATTTTAAACTTTATATTGAAAATTCAAATTCAATTTCAAATTCAAATAATTTTATTCAAAATAAGAAGTTACATGCTTCATTTTTTGAACGTCAAATTTACCACCAGTTCACTAAAATTAATGCCTCAGACCTGAGAAGAACCGGCGCAAGAAACTCAGCGGGACCTATTTTTTAAAATCAATTTTAAACAAATACATATTTAATTATTTGTGACAATGATACCTTTGAAACAGACTGGAGCGAGCATTTCATTCCCAAGGCGTG
>JAATLQ010035300.1:0-12133 GCA_013421005.1 Heliconius erato x Heliconius himera
TAAAAATTTTTCAGTAACGTCAGAATAGGCGATTCCGGTTAAAATATCTACATTTTTTACGGGCTTACTTGAAACGACGACGTAAATCCGTGCTCTGAAAGCCCGCCCTCACCATTTTCCTCTCGTGTGTACGTACAGTCTACTATTGAAAGAGTTATTCCAGCCCCGCGAAGGGGCACAAAGAGGCTTTTATCGCTGGGGCGGACGCGCGAAGTGCCGCTAGCCGAACGAAATCCGGCGCTACATGAATGGTGGTAAGTAGGTTAACGTATAATACAGTCATTTAGACAGGAAATGTGTCTAAATATATACATACTTTGATCTGGCATTATTGTTGCCAATTTAGTCAGTTTGAGCCATATCACAATTTTGATACTAAAATTTGGCACTTTTTAACCGACTTTAGTAAAAAAGGGGGTTATCGATTTGACAGTATTTTTTCATGCTTATTATATCAGAACGTTGGACTTGGTGAAAGAAATAATTTTGATTTGTACTTGATATCCATGAGAAAATGACATAAGTCTTAAATTTGGCATAGTTCACTGTTTGTGTCGGTGTTTTTTTGTTAAAAATTATAATTATTTATGCAAAAATTTTCCCCATGGGGATTTACATTTCTTATAAAATTATATTATTTCTAGTACCTACTGCATTTGTTGGATGTTGTCTGTGTCAATAATATTTTTAACAACTAAAACCGTCGGCTAATAACAAATCAGCTCTACACAAAAAGCGGCAGTGCCTTAGAATCCAACGAAAGATCCATACTTATTTAGAAAACGTATAAAAATTTGAACGTAGCGGGATTCGAACCCACGCCTCCTGGAAACCGCCCAGGCGCTCTGACCACTAAGCCACAGAGATGCTAACAAGCTACAGAGATGTTAAAAACATAAATAAGTTGTAACAAAATTTCGACGTAGCTCGATGAGAACGTATGGCTTAATGGTCAGAGCGTCTGGTCGGTTTCCAGGAGGCGCGAGTTCGAGTCCCGCTACGTTCAGATTTTTATACGTTTTCTAAATAAGTATTTTTCTTTCTTAAGTGTGGATAAACACTTTAAAACTATTAAAAAGAAAGATCCATATTTAAATAAAAGTAAGTAAATATTAACAAATACTCATAAAAATACATAGTTTTGTACACACAATATAATATTTTGCAATATAAAACGGTTTTATCAACAAACTTCTAGTTTATCACTATAATACGTGTTTAACATTAGGTCGGTCGGTACGTCACGTCGTGTTTTAAGCGTGGAATATCTCAACAGCGGTGCTGTTTAATACCACTCAGATAAGCCAAGTCCCGAATTACTGAGATAGGCTAATGTGAATCATTTGCTTGGCGCCGCTTGCATACGTATAAACATTTTGCATTAAGCTTTGCTCATGTTAAAATCTCTCCATGTTTCTGTATACATACATTTTTGTTCGTGATTATACTTCATGTGCTTTTAGTAGTTAAAGAACAATTTTAAATAGAAAAAATATATACAAAAAGTATTAAAACGTAAAATACATAGATCAGCTTCTCGTTGTGTCCCGCACACAGCAGGATTGGCAGAGGGAACACACTCCCTTCCCCACTTTCCGTAGACTACTGGAGGTATTGCGTATTGATTGGCGGAATTCAACGCCGCGCTTTGTTTTGACACCAGAGCGAAGAAATAGAAATATAATATCCTCGAGTGGAGATAGGACCCACAACTGTCACGTTATAGTCACACCCTTGTGCCTCTGGTCCGCGACGGCCTCTAGTAGATAGATGAATTCTATAAACTGTAAGAAGCTAAAGTTATTTTTCTTTATATGAAAACTATACGCGTGATATGGAAGTTTGGCCTTTAAAAAAAACGTTACGGCTCCCATTTTTTTTTCTGAAAACCTGAATCTTTTGGTCTGTATAAAATACTCTTTCCAAGAACCTTAATGTACACTATATACGCTGTAGTATTTCAATTCAATGCTTTCTATGACAATGGTTCGAATAAGATTTAGCTAATGCTTTTTGAAATATAGTACAATTTAAAATTTCAAATATAACTTTGTACTTTATACGAACACTATAAAAAATCAAAGTTATTAAAAAAAAAACAGCTTCACGCTGTAACCCGCACGCAGCAGGGTAGGCAGAGGGAACCTAGTGTTAAGACACTCCTTTCCCCACTTTCTGCTGAATTCTGGAGGTATTGCGTGTTGAGTGCCAGAACTCAACGCCGCGCTTTGCCTCGACACCAGAGCGAAGAAATGGAAATATAAATTTTAATAAATATTTCATCTCCTCGAATGGGGATCGAACCCGCAACCAGTCAGTCTTACAGTTTACATAATCCGATTCACACTTGACCACTTTTTTATAAGTGTAATTAGCAACAAATTACCAAAATATTGTAATGCATATTCTACATACATAATATATAAAACGACAAAGAAATTACAAAAAATATTAATGAACTAAAAATACCTTTGATTAGATTTAATAATATCTAAGAACAAAACATAAAAGTACCTACAGCTTTTAAGACTAAAAATTACTCTAAGATTTTCCGAAATACAAAGAGAATTTATTACATCCTTAAGTCTACTCAGTTAATGGAAACGTAACCTTTTATTAAAGGATCTCCTAATAAAATTTTAAATGTTATTATATTTCGGTACTACCTAGAACTTATTTTAACAAATAATTTCTGAAAATGTGACGCTTTTCTATATATATTTTTTATTGAGGCCAGTCGTGGCGCAAGGGCACAAGCGAGAGACTGTTAGCGCGATAGTTTGTGGGTTCGATTCCCACTCGAGGAAATGAAATATTTAATATTTTCCTTTCTTCAATGCCTTAACACTAAGCTCCCTCTGCGTAACCTGCTATATGCGTGATACGGCGTGAAACTGAAAAAAGATATCTTTTTTACATATTCAGTTGCCAGTACCTAGTGCTATCACTATTTTTGTAATAAATTTCTAAAGCCTATATTTTCGTTTGGTACAAGACTTTGCTTTTAACATGTGAATAATACTCCTTTAGTTGCGTACTTTGGTTATACTTACCATCAGGTAAGTAAATTCTTCGTGTTTTGTAAGAAAAATAAGACAGTACCTACTAGTGACGCTGTCATGACGCAGTTGATAAACATCTAAAATGTCCAGGAGGTATGTGGATTTGATTCCCACACAAAAAAAAATTATATTTGTAAATATTAGAATTAAATATTAAATTAGTTAGACCCAGTTCAGTGTTTTGTTCCATCAATGAACATCCAATATCTTGGAAATCGAAAATTGAACGCAGTATGTACACGCACAGTAATATGTATTCTGCTTTCTAGAAATATATTTAAAATATGTGCCATTTTAAAAACTTAAGATATAAGTTTTTTTAGCGTCACGCTATATCCAGCACATAGTAGGTAGGCAGAGGGAACCTAATACTAAGACACTCCGTTTCCGATTTTCCGCCGAATTGCGGATGCATTGCGTGTTGAGTGGCGGAACTCAACGCCGCCTTCTGCCTAGAAAATAAATATTTCATATCCTCAAGTGGAGATTGAACCCACAACCTGTCACGTTTCATCAAACTTTATACCCTCAGGCCTCAGGATAATTTAGATAAAAAATTCATTATATATTAATGTAATTAACAATTTGAACGTAAGAAAATTGCTTTAGAGAAATAAAAATTGCGCCATTACTCAGGTCAAGTACGTAATAGAGCATTTAGGGTGTCGGGAAAATACTTCTAGTGAAGTTTTATAGCTTTTATTGTTTATGCACGCGCGGCCCATTTTTTGTGAGTTATTGGCTGAAATACGGTAAATATTTAATTCTCTGTCCGCGCCAATATTTTATAGCTTTTCAATTTTATATCGATAAATGCATAGGCTATTCGAGACCGTTGTGGCGCAGGGGTACAAGCATGGGACTGTAAAGCGACGTTTGTGGTTACAATTCCCGCTCGGGGGAGTAGGAATAGTTAACGGAGTGTCTTAACACTAGGTTCCCTCTGCTTGACCTGCTATATGCGGGATACAGCGTGAAGCTAAGCTTAAGCACATACATATATAATTATACTTATCATTTAAATTTGTAATTTTGCTTAAGATTCCAGATTTAATAATTCGATTGTTCTAATTGTCAGCTAAGCTAAGCTAGAATTTCAGTAAAATCGATCGATCGAATCGAGATCTCTAATTTTTGCATGGAACCTTCAGTGGGCAAGCTGACTCGCGCTTGCCCGGTTTTTTTTAGTTTCACGCTGTATCACTCATAGCAGAGTTGGCAGAGGGAACTTTTGAACCTTGTGTTAAGACACTCCGTTCTCCCATTAAGATTCTCAACTTTCCGCCCATTCCTTGAGACACTGCGTGTTGACTGGCGGAACTCAACGCCGCAAATTAAGTTTAAATAATAAAAATAAAATAAAATATAATCAATTTAATGTGTTTTTGATTTGGCAAGTGGGGAGATACTTAAGAGCCCATACAAAAGGACATTAAAGATAGTTAACTTCATAAGGAAGTGATTTTCCAATATGTCGAGAGGGCTTAGCCGCCCGGACCCTTTTGAGATGGCTGTAACCTGTCATTGGCTTTAGAACGGGGAATTAGCGAAAATATAAAATATTATTTTTTTTATATTCTATTTACTTATATTTTTAATAAATGTTAAATTCAGAAATTCTATGGCGACCATTAGAAATATTATGTGTGGATTTACTTATTTTATGGGTGACTACCTACAAAAATATAACACTCTAATCTTTCGTTTAAAACGCTCTATCGTATATGTCTATAATACAATAAATTGAGAAAAACATATTTCTTATATAAATATCGACCGACTAAAAACTACTTTCAAATTTTTAAATGTTTTCTAAATAAATAATCCTATATTTTAACCTGGTTAAGCAAAATAGACCGTCGTGGCGTAGTGCATGTGAATGTAAACATGATGGTGGTGGGTTCGATCACCACTTAAGTTAATCAATTATTATTTATTAATATTTTTATTTCTTCTCTCTGGTAAATAGACAAAGAGCGACGTTGATTTCCATCATACAACACGCAATGCCTCAAAAATGCCTGCTATATGCGGGATACAGCGTGAAGCCAAATTTTATTAAAATCATATTTTCTTCATTTTAACACGAAAATGTATCTGTCTGTATTTCATTTATTTTCATAATGGCTACATTAAGAAAATAAATGAAATACATTAATAAAATACAAAAAAAAGGTGTTTTACGTAACGACAACCCTATAATTCGGGGACGTGTGACGGAACACGTGCACTCTGTCACCGCATAGCGCATATTAAACTACCTACTACTACTGACGAAATGTATGGCGCTGTGTAAAGTTTGTGAACATAAAAATAGTTTTATTTGGCTATATATCATAAGAAAAGGAAGTTAATCACTGTGGTGTCGAGGCAAAATGCGGTGTTGAGTTCCGCCACTCAATGCGCTGCCTCTAGAACTTCCTGTGTGTTTTAACACTAGGCTTCCTCTGCCTACTCCGCTATATGTGGGACAGTGTGGAACCGAAAAAAAGCATATTAAAGGTTTATAAATTTCCGCTTATCTTTATATAAACGTTTGGCTTAGTGGAACGTATGGTTAGAGGATTTGGGTCCCTCAACGTTCTAATTTTTATACGTTACTAAATATATTTTTCCCCTTAGTGTGCGATTTACACGTTAAATTGGGTGTATTATGTAATATATTCATAAGTAATTCTATATATTGAAATATAATTTTTTTCTCCTAGCGCTGTTCAAATTCCTAAATGCTGTATATTCAAATTATAATTCAAGAAATATCTCTTTTTTCTCATATAACTACAAGAACAACTTTGAATTACGTCCAAATTGTACCACGTTACGAAAAATATAAAAAATAACCAAACAATATAATAAAAAAACGCATAAATCTATTGTGCTCTATCTTAACAACATAACCTTTCTTTTAATAAAAAAAATCTTACACAAAAGACTCCAAATAAATATTATATACTAATACTAAAATTATTTAAAGAAATAAATACATACAAATGTATCCCGTACATTTTTCTCAGATCTGTGTTCAACTAGCTTATTCTCCATAGCCTGACTGACAGCTTTTGATGGATGAAGGTTCTATCCTGGTGTGTAACGCGCATTGGTATCTACATAATGGAACCGCCATTGTGGTTGGACTTGTCCTATTAAATAGCAAATATAGTATCAAAGCATAAATAGTGTAATATTATAATGCAAATATAGACCAGTCGTGGCGCAGGGGCACAAAGTGTGACTGTACTGTGAACTGTCTGGTTGTGGGTTCGATCCCCACTCGAGGAGATGAAATATTTATTTAAATTTATATTTTTATTTCTTCGCTCTGCACGCAATGCCTCCAGAATTCGGTAGAAAGTGGGGAACGGAGTGTCTTAACACTAGGTTCCCTCTGCCTACCCTTCTGTGTGCGGGATACAGCGTGAAGCTGAGCTAAATTACTGTAAAGTTTCTTCTAAATAGGCACGCTTAGTAGTTTTGCTTGCATAAAAGTGGAACAAATATCCATCCTCATAAAAAATATTACATTTGAAATATTAGTAAGATTACATAAATTATTCCATTCAAGGTTTAAAAAAATATAGTAGTCTTATATGTATACAAAACATATTAATTTAGAGAAATAAACTAAACGTAACTGAAAACCATATATTAAGCCAAAACATGGGTCTTCACCTATAAACTTTAAGATGGGTCCTAACAACGGGCACAAAAGATCGGAAAGGTTGAAGTGCATTTGAGGTACATTTACGAGGATATAAAGACAGAAATGTATGTTATACTTCTGAATAGGTACCGAATCTCGGCAATGTACTTACATAGTAATAATAGACAAGAGTTGTATATTTCTATAAATTAAATTAAATCAGCTTCACACCGTATCCCGCACACAGCGGGGTAGGTAGATGGAAAATCTAATCTTATGACACTCCGTTCCCGACTATTCGCCGAATTTAGGAGGCATTGTATGTTGAGTGGCGGAACTCAACGCCGCCCAGTGGCGTTTTTAGTCACAGTTTGTGCCCCTGCGCCACGACTGGCTTCTCTATTAATATTTTGTAATAATTAGGACATTATAAAAAATGCTTCCTAAACTACACACGCGAATTTTCTCTTGCAATTAAAAAGATATTTCATTTTATTCAATTATAGTGGTCCAAATCTGCTTGAGAAATTTTAGGTACTCATAATCTGGTTATACATATGAAGGCCGCTGTAGTCCAGTCAGAGAGGAGTAAATCGGACATAAGTGCGATTGCCATACGAAGAAATGAATTATTTTCTATTCTCCGCTCCTATCGGAAAAATGCAGCGTTGAAATCCACCAATCAACACGCAGTGTCTTGGACAGAAAGACGAAAACGGAGTTTCTTCTTTTCTATGCTATAATCAAAAGTGCGAGACGTGTATCCAAAAAAATTTTGAATCGTTTGTAAAAAAATTAAAATAATTTTTAATAAAAATTACTCATCTTGCTCTATACTTTGATATAATTTACAATGAAGAAATGAAACCTTCATATATTTTACATCAAGCCTAGTACTTAGAGATCGCAATAATTAAAGTAGACTCTTAAAAAAATAACGCAAACAATATTAAAAACGGAGAACTCCTCATTGAAATAAAGTGGTTATGCGAGATCAAATAAAAACAAACAAGTTTTTTAATGAATGAGTTGTAAATTATATTTTTTTCCCTTTTGACTGATATCCAGGTTGGCTCTCGTGGAGATACGGCACTCTGCTTATTAGGTATTTTAATTCGTGTTTACAAATTTTCTGTTACTTTGTTTGTGTAGAAATTATACTCTCCTAATCATAATAGTTCAGATGAGAGGCCGTTTTTACTAATGCATTATGCAATGTTTTCTTTTGAATGAAATGTAATAATAATTTTTTGTAAGTATATTGTTTATCTTTGCAGACAATAGTTTTGTCTTTAAATCTTTACTGTACATAATTATCACTCTATAAAATAAAACTGGTTAAGTGCGAGTCGGTGTCATCTAATTTCGAAGACTTAGAAGCTTAATTTTTTTCTGTGCCCCAAAGGATCAAAGGACCGTAGAGCAGAATATTTGATATTAGTTTCATATTGATGACGTCCTTGAGATCTCGAAATAAATGGTCATTACAGACGGACAGACGGACAACAAAGTGATCCTATATGGTTCCAATAAAGGTTCATTAGTTGTCCGAAATGAATTTACTAACAAATTCTGTTTTGAAAACTAAACTGTTTTGAGTACTTTCAAACTATCAACCGTGCACTTTACGTAAAAAATGAAATTCCATTTCGAAATACAATTTACCCCATTGTATGTGAAACTTTAGGCCATCAACCGATGTAATCATATCTATCTGTAAGCATCTCTTCATAATTTGATGATGAACCATGACTCTCGATAGACAATGCAAATAAACCTAATTTGTCTGGCTATGTGCTGTTTTGCACCAGAAGCCAATTTTTCACATAAATATTTTTTTTTTGAGGCCAGTCGTGGCGCCGTGGCACAAAGTGCGACTGTAAACGCGACTGGTTGTGGGTTCGATTCTTATTATATTGCTATAAACGTATAAAATATACAATACAAATATGTTTTTGAAACATTTTTAAAGTGTTATTCCACACTGGTCGGTTTCCAGGAGGCTCGGGTTCGAGTCCCGCTACGTTCAAATTTTTATACGTTTTCTAAATATGTATTTATACAATATGTTTTAGTAAGCTTTCAACAGGATTAAAAGTAAAAAAACAAACGTAGAACAATATTTTCAAACTTCATTTCAAATTGAAACCCGCTTTATTTCTGAATGGCGGATCGACAAAGCTCCATCGGAAGCTTTAGTTGGGCAGTAATCCGCCTACAGTTATCTGTTAGCGCGTGACCTACTCTGATTTCTGATAATGGCTACGTTACCCTTTGACCAATAACGTTAAAAACTTATTTATATGAATATATTAAAATAAAATCAGCTTCACGCTGTATCCCGCACACAGCGGGGTAGACAGAGGGAACCTAGTGTTAAGACACTCGGTTCCCCACTTTCTGCCGAAATATGGAGGCATTGTGTGTTCAGTGGCAGAACTCAACGCCGCGCTTAACCTCGACACCAGAGCGAAGAAATGAAAATTTAAATTTAAGTAAATATTTCATCTCCTCGAGTGGGGACCGACCCCACAACCAGTCGGTTTTACAGTCACACTTCGTGCCGCTGCGCCACGACTGGCCACTAAATTCCATATATTAAAATGAGGTAGAAAAATCGTGACGCACAAGAGTGTGACTATAACGCGACAGTTGTGGGTTCGAGCCCCACTCGGAGGAATGAATTATTATTTATTAGTATTTTCATTTCTTTGTTCTGGCACTAAGACAAAAACCCGGCGTTGAGTTTCGCACAATTTAAAATTAAAGTAAAAGACTACTATAATGATAATAGTGCATGGAGTTAAATGCTATTGATGTCCACTCGGGAATATATTGATGTATATACATCTGTTGAAATTATATTATAGAAACAAAAAATTTTGAGTTTCTGGCCAATCTTCTCAGCAGAACTACCTTCCAAGCCGGTGGTAGCTTCATGTAGGACTGACACTACTGACATTTCTACGTAACTTACGGATTTAAAGTGCTTCTAATAGTCTAATTGAATAAAGAATGCATTAACTTTGATTTTATTCTTTTCTTCTGTCATATGTACCTAATACATGCCAGTACAATCTTACAAGAATTTTTACAAAAAATGTTTTCAAATTTCCCAACTTAAATAATTCTTCGAATCGGAAAAATCAAATGTTAACAAAAAAATATATGGAAAATATAATTAAAAAAGCAATATTTTGTGATTGAACAGTCGCGCGATGACAAACAAAAAAAAACGTCGAACACATGACTTAATCCGATTTTCAATTACTATAAAACAAACAACTGCCTCGTGTACACGAAAGGACGCTGTAAATATAATATGTAGTATAGAGACTATGGCAATGTGATTTTTACACTGAAAGCTGCTGTTGTTCTGAAATGACCATAGGCGTGTTTAGAAACATGTTCTAAAACGACCATAGGTGTACCTAGAGACATGTTCTAAAACGACCACATGCGTATTTAGAGACATGTTGTAAAACGACCATAGGTGTATCTAGAGACATGTTCTAAAACGACCACATGCGTATTTAGAGACATGGTCTAAAACGAGATATGTTGTAATCGATCGATCCCCACTCGATGAGATGAAATATTTACTTAAATTTTTATTTCCATTTCTTCGCACCGGTGTCGAGGCAAAGCGCGGCGTTGAATTCTGCCACTCAACACGCAATGCCTCTAGAATTCAGGGGAAGAAAGTGGGGAACGGAGTGTCTTAATACTAGGTTGCCTCTGCTTACCCTGCTGTGTGCGGGATACAGCGTGAAACTGATTTGATTTTTTGATTTAAATTTAAAACGTAGGCTACAAATTATGTAAATATTTTATATTATTTGGCTATAATGTAACAATAAGCTTAAAAAGCGTTTGGCCTACATATATATTTGATTTAAAGTAACATATTGTTTACTTTGTAGGTATACCGCTTACCTCCGCTTTATGAAAATATCAACACACTCCCTTTACCGTTGAGAGGTTGACCTAAAATATCAGCTTAATAAAATTTAATTTAGTCTATCAATTTCGGCAAGTTCAAACTTCGATGCTAGTTAGAACGAACCTTAATTAAAATGGAAATGCAATAAATCTATCAATAGTATAGGTACCTAACACTTCCAATTAGTATTTTGTACTAAATAATTTAATAAAGAAATTTTAGTCTTACTATATAAATGTTAATTTTTTATATTATATCGTAACATACTTACCAGGCTGATCAACTATACCTTTACAGCTGATCTCGTAGAGCTTTATTAAATAACATCAAAATACAGTCAGTGCTAATAAAATAACAGTTATCTATTTTGTAGCTTCACCCTGTGTCCCTCACATAGCAGGGTAGGCAGAGGGAACCTAGTGTTAAGACACACAGTTCCCCACTTTCCGCCGAGTTCTAGAGGCACTACCTGTTGAGTGGCGGAACTCAACGCCACACTTTGCCTCGACACCTGAGCGAAGAAATTAAAATATAAATGTTAGTAAATATTTTATCTCCTCGAGTGGGGATCGAACCCACAATCAGTCGACTTTACACTCACACTTTGTGTCTCTGCGCCACGACTGGCCATTTCTAGATATATATCTACAAAATAATTAATTTTAAGCATAATTACAAACAATTCCGTAAAATATTTAACATTTAAAAGTAACGCTTGAACAAACGAATTACATTGCAGAGCTATCAATATGGTTTTATTTATGGGTAATTTTTACAGATATCGAGTGTTCAGTGGACGGGAATCGGTCCAGTGTCCATTCGACGGTTTGATGCGACCAATGGCTTGGAAGGAGATATGTATTGTTTCATTTGAACGTACGGACGTAAGTTGTTTATTAAACTGTTTTTATTGAGTTTGTTGGCAATAGACTGCAAAATTTGTTTTCAGATATTGACGTTACTTGTGCTATGATTAAGAACTGGTCAAGTGTGAATCGGATTTGCCCATTGAAGGTTTCACACCAATTTCAAGATTGAAATTGAAATTTTCGGAAAATACAACCAACTTATAAAAGCTGATAAACTTAACCTTGCGGCACCCATTCTTATTGTATGAAATGAACTGCAGTTATAAGATGGTGATGTTTTCTTAAATACCAATAAATGATAATTTTGCGGATGTTTTCCTTTATGTGTATTTGAGACCATTCGTTGCGCAGTGGCACAAAGTGTGACTGTAAAACAGACTAGTTGTGGGTTCGATCCTCACTCGAGGAGATGAAATATTTATTTAAATTTATATTTCCATTTCTTCGCTCTGGTGTCGAGGCAAAGCGCGGCGTTGAGTTCTGCTACTACGCAATACCTCCAGAATCCGGCAGAAAGTGGGGTACGGAGTGTCTTAACACTAGGTTCCCTCTGCCTACCCTCCTGTGTGCGGGATAAAGCGTGAAGCTGATATTTATTTGTATTGTAAGTTCACACTTC
>JAATLQ010035300.1:12233-28092 GCA_013421005.1 Heliconius erato x Heliconius himera
TAGAACATGTCTCTTGATACGCCTGTGGTCGTTTTAGAACATGTCTCTTGATACGCCTGTGGTCGTTTTAGAACATGTCTCTTGATACGCCTGTGGTCGTTATAGAACATGTCTCTTGATACGCCTGTGGTCGTTTTAGAACATGTCTCTTGATACGCCTGTGGTCGTTTTAGAACATGTCTCTTCATACGCCTGTGGTCGTTATAGAACATGTCTCTTGATACGCCTGTGGTCGTTTTAGAACATGTCTCTAGATACGCCTGTGGTCGTTTTAAAACATGTATCTAGATACGCCTATGGTCGTTTTAGAACATGTCAATTTAATACCTGTAGGCGCAAGAAGAGTATCCTATAAGTAGTATATTGATTACGCGGCGAATTTCATACAAAACGCACCAAAACGATGCGTAAATGTTTATACCTTTTGATTGCGTTGACTAAGTGGCCTGGTTGTTTATGTGCTCAAAGGGACCATAGCCTAAAATATTTAATAATATTTTAAGCTTGATACCCCCACGCAATCTCGAGATAAAATAAAAGATGCTCTTATCAGACGGCTAGACGAACGACAAATTGATCCTATAAGGAAACTTTTATATTTTCTGAAAGTACAGAATCGTAAAAATAAATTGATTTTAATTGCATTCTAATATTTACAAGTTTCGAAGTATCCCCTTAAAGACACCAGACACAACAACATTCTTGAAATGAACTTTTGACATTAGTATGATTAAAGCCGACAGAGGACTCCAATATGACTAAAGAAAACGCCCAGATTTTCAATTTAAAGTAAGTGCAACCTTTGCTTTGATGCCCGAAAGAAAACTACAAAGTAATTTCAAAGTCACTACGTACCTTACCAACAACAAAATGTTTCCCAATCAAAGGGGGAATATCGATGGCGTTCAATACAAAAAGGATCGTAAAAAAATAAGCTTCACGTTGTATCCCTCATATAGCATAGTAGACAGAAGAAACCTAATATTAAGACACACTCATACAAAGGCGCAACTCAGCGCCGGGCTTTTGACTTGGTCACAAAGTGAAGAAATGAGCTGCACGCTGTATCCCGCACAAAGCAGGGTAGGCGGAGGGAACCTAGTGTTAAGACACTCCGTTCCCCACTTTCTGCCGAATTCTGAAGGCATTGCATGTTGAGTGGCAGAATTCAAATGGAAATATAAATTTAAATAAATATTTCATCTCCTCGAGTGGGGATCGAACCCACAACCAGTCGATTTTACAGACACACCTCGTGCCGCTGCGCCACGACTGGCCTCTCTAGAATATTAATAAATAATAATTAATTCCCCCAAGTAAGAATCGAACTGCAACCGTCGCGTTACAGCCATGTGCCCCTGCACCAAACGGGCTCAAAACAAGTGTGCATTATCATAATGATACGCTGGCTGTGGTCACGCGGCTATAAAATCTCCACCAGGACCACGACCACCGGGGATGATCGAACAATGTGTTGTAATGTAAATCGCCATTATGCATTTGAAAATGAGAGCGGCATAACCGTCAACCGACAAAGCACTTTATCCCGCAATTATCTAAATGCGAACGCGAACGGGCCACAGATAGTGCAGGCAGATGTGGCACAGATAATGCTTAATTAATCTCTGTATTGTAGGTTTTTTTTTTTTAATTTGGATTTTTTTTAGGATTAGGTATAATATAAGGTTTGTTTGTTATATAAGGCAAAACGCGAAAGTGGGGAACAGAGTGTCTTAACACTAGGCTCCTTGTCCACCCTGTTGTGCTGCAAGTGCGGGATTCGATGAAGCTGAGGTATAATTATAATAAATATTGGAACGTAAAATTGATCGATGTTTTTAAACAGTTTGTTTTTTCGGTACCATGTTGTATCCCGCTCACAACAGGGTACACGGATGAAATGCTAGTGTTGAAGCACTCTGTTCTCCATTTTCCGCCAAATTCTGGAGGCATTGTGCGGTGAGTGGTGGCTCAATATCGCGTTTTGCCGCGACGTCAGGGCGAAGAAATGACAATATCAAATCTTTAATATCCCCGAGTGGCAATTGAACCCACAACCTATCATTTCCACAATAAAATAAAATGAAATATTTAACCAACATATAAAATTCAGTGAAAATCTTACTTATACTTACTTTACAACATATCTATATTTCGGTACCTCTGTCTATCCTGTAATGTATGTAATTTTATGGTTTCAAAATGTTTTTTTTTTTTGGAAATTTCTATGACATATTTCAAATAAACAAGCAACTAATCATTTATTATTTAGTTGTTAACTGGAAAGTCAAACTTTCTGTTAAGACACCCTGTTCCCAATTTTGGGGACAAAATGTGAAATGTATGAGAAATCAAACTTTACTTTGCGCTTTGTCTTAATACCTTAACGAGGAAGCGAAAATATTTAATTTCTTCGAGTGGGAGTCAAACCCCACAACGTGGAAGTGTCAGCACCACATTAAATGAAACCACAGTTTTAACTACTCTATAAAAGCCTAATATAATTCAGAAAAAAATAAATTCCCAAAAATGAAAAAGTTTTTTTTTTTCAAACAAAATAAATAATAAAATTGTCATTTTAAAACAAAACGCCATTTGTAAGGATGGCGCACGCAACATAAACCTATCAAAGGAACACCGCCGCACACGCCTCATTTCGAAATCGACTCGTATGTATTGGCGATAAAGTTCAAAGTTGTTTAACCTTTAGTAGTATTTTTGTAGTAGTAAGTGTTTATGTTATTGGGATCTATACGTAATCGCATCACACGAAATACAGGTATGGATAAAAATTGTGAAATGAAAAAAAAATCCTACGTCCAAACTGTTGAGGCATCTTGATTAATTTCTTTAGGTATAGGTTTGAAATATTTTACCCTATATGCTGTTTCCGTAAATGGAGCGCTACCTCTTCCACCCTGTATATTAGACATTTCTCAATTATAATAAGTATTAAACAAATTGCTGAACTTAAAGATCTAAATCAAGACAAAGCAGATTATAGGTAGCTACATTTTTAATAAAGTTGTGATAATTTTGATTACATAATGTTATTCTAGAAAAATATTTTATTTGATTTATTATAATAACAAAATACATACAATTTAAGAACTAAAATGTATACATAAAACAATTTAAATAAACAAGCAATATTTCAAGCATTAAGGTTCGTATATATCATCTAAAAAGAGCTCAAGCTTAACACTAAGCTAAGAGAAAATATATTCAGATAATGGATTTTGCAGGAACCCTTCCTAAGGGTTATATATCACTTTTATTATTTTCAAAGAAAAAGTACATAACATATCTTTTATGTTTATTTGGAATTATTTTCTTTGTCTTCTCAAATACCAAAACACGTATACATGTGCATACAAATATATTACCGACTCGCACTTAACCGGTTATTTTTAATATTATATATACAGTTAAGGAGATATGTTTCTCAATTAATTCTGTACAAAATTAAACATATATTTGAGTCCAGTCGTGGCGCTGGGGCACAAAGTGTGACTGTAAAATTGACTGGTTGTGAGTTCGATTCTCACTCGAGGTAATGAAATATTTATTTACATTTATATTTTCATTTCTTCGCTTTGGTGTCGAGGCAAAGCGCGGCGTTGAGTTCCGCCGCTCAACGCGCAATGCCTCCAGAACTTGGCGGAAAATGAGGAACGGAGTGTCTTAACACTAGATTCCCTCTGCCTACCCTGCTTTGTGCGAGATACAGCGTGAAGCTAATATACTTAAATTATATCAAAACGAAAACCAAACATTATATCCAAAAACAAAACTTACTAGTTACTACCTCAAACTATCACAATAAACAACATCAATTCCTTTACACAAACTCCACCCTCTTAAGATGTATCTATTCGCCCCGTACAAATACTATGGCAGTACCGATAGAACCACGTGCATAGTAAATACAGCAAAGCCGTATAGAACCTTGCGTGTTGCAGCGACGTTGTTTGAT
Source organism: Heliconius erato x Heliconius himera (assembly GCA_013421005.1). NCBI lineage: Eukaryota > Metazoa > Arthropoda > Insecta > Lepidoptera > Nymphalidae > Heliconius > Heliconius erato x Heliconius himera. Next base: position 16,210 of record JAATLQ010035300.1, read on the forward strand.
CTCGTATAGAGATTGATGTACTTGATCGGCTGAGTGATGTGTGTAGTCTGAAAGTTTTATGGTACATTTGTTTTTAGGGTTCCGTACAAAATGTTTGTTTTTGTATGCTTGTTTTTAAGGTTCCGTACCTTGTAAGGAAAAAAGGAACCCTTATAAGATCATTTTGTTGTCCATTTGTTTGTCTGTCTGTTAAGAGCCTTTATCTCATGAACGCTTGGAAGTATTGAGTTGAAATTCAAATCATATACTGAGATCTGTCAGTCATGATGGGTACCTTGATTTCTTGACTAAAACATATCATTACATTTACTTAGAAAAAAGATATGGCCGTTTATATCGCAAAAAAATGCAACACTATAAAGGGAATCAAAATTCATAGGGTACTTCCGGTTGACCTAGAATTATGAAATTTGGCACCTGGCATCTACAGGTAGTACTAGTTTAGGAAAATGACTATAGATTTGTGGTTAAATCCTAATAATAAGCCTTGAAAGGGGGGAAAAAGAATGGTATTAAAGTTAGTTCAAGTAAGGCATCAAATCAAACCTCCAATTTCTGTACGGAACCCTCGGAAGGCGAGCCCGACGTTTTTTTTTCAGCTTCACTCTGTATCCTGTATGAAGCAGCAGAGCAGAGCGAACTTACAAACACAGTGTTAAGAGTCTCCGTTATCATTAAAATACTTCCGTTCGCCATTTTTCTTTCTCCCCAATTATGAAAATATTGCGTGTTGAGTGGCGGACATCAACACTATGTTGAACGAAAATTTATAAACATTTTTATTAATAACTGAGGAGTGAATTCTAAAAAACCACGAAACACGTGTTCAATAAAATATTTTTAACAATTTGAATTTAAAGTTTTATAAAAATCGGTGGCGATTTAAACATTTATCCATACAAACTTTTAACCCCTTATTTGAACCCTTAGAGGGTGAATTCTAAAAAACCATGAAACACGTGTTCAATGAAATATTTTTAAGAGTCCAAATTTTAAATTTTGTAAAAAACGGTGCCGATTAATTCTTTTTTTCCATACAAACTTTCAACCCGTATTTCATCTCTTTAGAGTTAAAATTTTATAAAATCCCTTCTTAGTGGATGTCCAGATTATGAAAAAAAACATCTGTCTAAATTTCACGCTTCTACGATCAGCGGTTACGGCTGTGCGTGCGTCTTATCTCAGTCAGTCAGGTACATGTCCATATACTTGTTAGAATATACTTCCTTGAAAAAAATCGCTGCCTTACCACAGATAATAGCAATATCACAAAATATTAATACCAAATACATCCAATAATGGTGAAAACGAATAACCGTTGAATACAACATAATTTTTATCTTAAAACAAAATCTTAACGTGGCAGCGAAATTACACGGTACAAGTTAAGCTCCGAGACTCCGCTGTGAAGTTGCCGTGTAATTTACATAATAATACCAATTACGGCTTAGGAGTGTTCATTTCGAAGTCTGGGTGCGTGACAAGATTTTATCGGTATGTATTTAATAATTCTCTACTTCTTAAACTTTCAGATTTTGTAAAAAAAAACTAAATACAATATCCTAATCAGCCATCGTAGCACAGGAGCACAGGACGTCGTGGCATAGAGGTACTAAGGTGTGACGCGACGGTTGTGGGTTCGATTCCCAGTCGAGGAAACGAATTATTATTAATTAATATTAATTATTATATTCGATTCCCAGTCGAGGAAATGAATTATTATTAATTAGCCCGGCAACACGAAAAACCTCAAAAAATACTTTGATGAATAAATAAATTTGAAATGATTTAATTTAATAGTTCTAGAATATCAAATATGCCTCTAACTTTTAGTTTTTCTGGTTTACACTGCATGTAGCAGGGTAGGCAGAGGGAACCTAGTGTTCAGACACTATACTCCCCACGTTCCGCCGAACTCTGGAGGTATTGCTAGCTGAGTCGCGGAATTCAACGCCGAGCTTTTGCCTTGACACTAAAGGAAAGAAATGAAAATATCAAACATTTAATTTCCTCGAGTACGAATCGAACCTAGTACGCTTACATTCACACGCCTGCACCTCGCGCGACTGGCCTGTTATTCTTTCTTCTACTATCTTTAAATTTACTCCAAACCTATTTCTAATGACCTAACGTTCGTTCGTAAGTTGGAAGCACTTATTTATTACTGACATAACGAAATCTAAACTGCTTTAGTTATAAAATAAGTACAATATTTAAATTTCCACTCAACATAAATAGGGAAAAGGTAAGGAGTTCACTCCTTAGGAAGGATGAGGGCGAGAACACTTCAAAAAGTAGTTCACGCTCGTTTAGGGTTGTTCTAAAAGAGTTTACATGTTTCATAATTCAAGATGCTGATGCCTCTGCTGCTGAAGTAGAGAACTTTACATTATAAAAAAAAACATTATCCATATATATATATCGTTGGCTTAGAGTGTAAAGGTGCTAAATCGGTTTTTTTGTTTTTTCTTTATATCTATACCAATCGAAAGTGTTAAAAATATATATATTTGACCTTTATTTTGTTTCTTATAGTACCTAGAGAATACAAATAAATTTGAGAAATCGTGCAAACCTTCTTATAATTCCAACTACATTCTCAAAAAAAATTGAAAATGCATGAAATTAAAAAAATTATAACTTTTATATTTTTATATTATATATAAACCATATATGTATATACATTTACAATACACAAATTCCAATTCCAACATTACATACAACACAAACGAGAATTCATTGAAAATACGAAGATTTAGGAAATATGTTCACAAAATAGAATTTCGTGTGCGTTAGAGGTAAGCGTTTAATGCCGCCGGCTCCTAGGACATTGTGAGGGCTCTTGTGAAATACTGCCTTTGTTGCGGACCTACGGCTGTAGGTACTACACGCCCGCAATTTCGCACACACTCGACCATTGAAAAGGAAGACGGAACATTTCTCAATGGGCTAATTTTACACTTCACCGCCTTCATCAAAAAGTAAGGGAAATTACCAGAGGACGGTAGAAAGGACTTTTAGAAAAAAAGAAACAAAATTCGTCTTCTCAATGTTATTTACAAGTTACTTTTAATATTAACTGTTTTTATATCATATCTGTGATAAAAATAAAAGAAATATATAGCAATTTTGTGTACTGAGATCTAATTATAACATTTTAAATTAAAACAAACAGAACTTGCTATAACTTTTGAAATATCACAACTTCAAATAAGCTATCTCCATCTCATCAGACTACCAAAATGAGCTCGTGTTTAAAACTGAAAAAAAAACCAACTTAAAAATGGACGTCTACGCTGCAATTTTTGTAAGCCAGATTCGAGCGTCTAGTAATTAGTATTCGCAAAGAAGTTCTTTGGGAAGTCTCAGGGTACCATACCTCTGAGTGGTCTCGTACTAAGGACCCTTTAAGCAAAAAGGGCGCGAGCAACGTGTATGAATTTTAATGATATGACAGTGTTAGGAACAGGTTCATAATAAACGACGACGACGTTTCCCTTTAACTTTGTGAGGAAAAGTATTAAAAAGTTTGGTGAACTTGGAAGGTAAATTGTAACGCGATATAATGCAATGATATGTATAAGGAATATTTAGAATACGATTCACTTATTTTCATAGGTTTATATACAGCTAGCGACCAGTTCGCGGCTTCGTCCGCTTTAACTATATAGTTATGTGTTTTATAAACTTATTAACTCACGTGTTCTAATAACGTTATCATTTTGAAGAGAATATGTATGTATTAAACCGCAAAGTTTCAATCAATTCCATAAATTAGTTGTTTTACAGCTATTTATAAAATAAATAAAATATTGATATAACTTTTTTATAAACCGATTGAAATAAATAAAACACTAAATGATAAAGGAAGTTTGCTACAATACAATAGTGCACTGCATTAAATTTGACATACGCACAGATAAACCAACACATAATAAAAAATAAAATGTTTTGGGTTCTGGTAAAAAAAAAAATCATATTTCTTCCATGTACAGACAGCGACCAGTTACGATTTTATTATAAGTATTGAAGGTATAGATTGAACCAGAGCTTAGATGTAAGAATAATAATTCAATAAAAAAATTAATAATATTAACGAATTTTACAATAAAAAAATATGAATTTATGTAATATATACATTTAAAAATATAAATAAAAGTATTATATAGATAGGTATATAAAGATTATTTAATCACACATGTACGTACTAAACTTTTTAATAAGTCTGTCACACAGCCCAACTGAGTCATAAAACAGGGGAAAAGGTGAACCTTGTGATACGGGTACCCTTTTGTTCCCCCGACGCACTCGGAAAACTAATTATGAAAATTTGAACAGTAAGTCGTAGTTCGTCGTACTTTTACAAACAGGACATTTCAATGGCGGTACATTTGTTGTCAAACAAGTGATAAAGCGAAATTAAAATTCCTCATTTTTTATGTTCAAATGTTATAAAAATGGTATATTTTTTCTTCTGTTTCATTTATTGTTTATTCGTTTTGTAAATAAGTAAGTTTTATTTGCATGTTTCACCCAACAATGATCAAATTAAAAAAAAACAATAAATTATATACTTAGTAGTATCTATATTTAAATTCATATTTGGAATTCGAATACCTTTCTTTTCTGACGTAAAAAAATGGGTGAGCAACAAAAAAAAGGGTAAATTACAATGAATTGCTAAAATATTTTTAACATTTTTAAAGTGTTATTCTGCGCCTCTTTGCACGATTTCCAAAGAGGCGCCGGTTAAAATCCAGCTACGTTCAAATTTTTATACCTTTTCTTAATAAACTAATTAATTGTCATTTTAGATTCAAGACAACGTATGGGATAGCAATATTTATCTTTTGTTCAGCTTCACGCTGTATCCCGCCACGGGAAACCCAGTGTTAAGACTCTCCGTTCCCTACTTTCCGCCCGATGCGGCATTGCGTGTTAAGCAGCAGACCTTAACGCCACGCTTACCTTACTACCAGAGCGAAGAATTTTTTTTTTATATATAATAATACATTCCCCCCGAGCGAGAATCGAACCCACAATCTATTGCGTTTACAGCAATACGCTTATGCCAGGACTGCCTTTCACCATATAGTTCATATACACAAACATTTATAAACACAAACATTTAAATATAGCAATCTGATTCAACATAAATCGTTAAACACTTAAAACAATAAATCACTACAATAGTTTTAAAACAATAGCACAGTCTGATTGAAATCTGACTGAATAGATTATAGATACGAAGCAGAGTGGAGTGGTCTCCAGTTATGGGATACTCCATTAAAAGTGGGAATTATATGAAACATCTCTTTTTATTTAACTTTTTCATGAAAATATTTAAGGACCTTCAATTAACGTTTATATTGTTTCAGGATTCTTTTTTGTATCGGTTTTTTTTCGATTACCAATTTTTTTTCCTTTTGACATACTTATCGTGCTTGTGTTGTTTTAATTTTGTTTGAAATGGAATTTTAATTTTTGATGTTGATTTATTGTCATTATTTCTTTAATTAGGTCTTTTAATTATAATATTTGCTAGTTAAGGATAAAATAAATATATATAAGAAATTGTAAGTAATAAAAATCGATGAATAGATAAGAATCGATATATCGGTTATTTTTTAAAACGCTTCACACTGTATCCCGCACACAGCAGAGTAGGCAGAGGGAACCTAGTGCTAAGACACTCCATTCCCAACTCTCTGACGAAATGATAATGTTAAATATTTTATTTCCCCATTCAGGAATCGAACTCACAACCTATCGCGTTTACAATCACACACTTATGCCTCTACGCTACGACTGGCCTCAATACAATCAATAATACAGCTATATACAAAAAAAAAACCACAGCGCGCACAAAAATATCGTTTTCCTTTTTAAAATATTTTGTTAAAATAAAATACAAGTAAACCACCAATTTTAATTTTAGCCGTGGAGTAGTTGCGGCTGCACTAGGCCTTTTAAAGTTCACCGTGCCGTATCTACATCGAAAGCACTCTGCCAGGTTCACCATCGATACTAATTAATAACGCTCCTCCACGAATGTTTTTAATCCTTTACATTTATATTACCATATATGGTATGCTATATTATAGCATGCTAAACTCAGGTCAATGAACTTTATCTTAAAAAAACAATTAAATTAGCTTCACGCTGTATCCCGCACACAGGAGGGTAGACAGAGGGAACCTAGTGTTAAGACACTACTTTCTGCCGAATTCTGGAGGCATTGCGTGTTGAGTGGCAGAACTCAACGCCGCGCTTAACCTCGACACCAGAGCGAAGAAATGGAAATATAAATTTAAGTAAATATTTCATCTCTTCGAGTGGGGATCGAACCCACAACCAGTCGGTTTTGCAGTCACAACTTGTGCCGCTGCGCCACAACCGGCCTCAATATAAAAAAACAATAAAAGATATATATATATATATAGTACAAAAACGATAAACAAATAAGTGAAGTGAAGTGTTAGCTTCCCACACTTTTATCGGTTTTAAGTGGTTTAGTAAATAGAAAAATTTCAACAATATTTTTGTAGCTCTTATAATATTAGGTATCATTCGTTTCATTAGTTTCTTATAGCCATTTCGTTATTAATTTAGTAATGTTTGTTTTTATGTTTTTTTAACTTCACGCTGTATCTTTTATAAAGTAGAGTAGGCAGAGGTTACCTGGGAACTGAGTGCTAAAAAACTGTGTTCCCGTTAAGACACTTCCGTTCCCCACTTCCCGTCGAATTCTGGGGGCATTGTGTAGTCATAAATTATAATATATCAGAATTTATAAGTAACAAAGAAAAAAAACTACAACACTCACATTACCAAAAGAGAACGAAAATAAGATAAAATATTATACACTTTTTACCCAACTTAACTACAAATTAGATAAAAATTTTCATTTAAAATAACTTAAAACATACCGCCATTACTGAATACGGGAAGAAGATTGATGTACAGGCTGTTGTGACACAGCCAGGATGGAGCCGGCTTAAGTGGATACTTAAAATTTTATGCATATTTATAAGAACGTGGGGGTATCTCTTATATGCGTGCGCGAATGAACCCGTGTGAGCACTAAAAGACCCTTACAATTTCCACTTCTCCTAATAGCCCTCGCTGCATACTATACGTAATTCGCGTATTTTGCGGTAAAACACACTCACTAGCTAATTTATGCGCATTGGTTATACGTTTCAAAGAATCTCAAAAACGGCTGCGTATTTTTTTTTTTTATATTTCTCATTTATATGAGATTTTTTTTTTTAATGTATCACTCAGTATATTAATATAGAGTGGAGTGTTGATATCGATTTATATGAAGTATGTATATAGGGTTTTAATTTGAAATTATTAATGTAGTACTTTATAAATATTATCTAAGTAGTATTATTATTTTTTACAATTATTTTTTTTGTAGATGATTGATGATTTCTATTTGAGAACTCGCAGCTTTGCTCCCGTTGTGTGGCTTTTCGGCCGTAAATCCCGATTCTGAATTCTGGTATAAAAATGAGCCTATATGTCGTTCTGCTTCCTTCTCTTCTGTCGTCCAGTGAAAGTCCCATTGTATTTGGTTCTTCCGTTCCGTAGATTAGGCCTGCCAAACAGACAGACGTATAGACATAAAATTTTAAATCTTTTGTATTTTAGAATCGTGAAAATAACTACATGCATTTAAAATACTTCAATTTTATTTATATGTATAAATTACGATAATGATTTTTTATCATTACATACAATTTTCAAATTAAATAACCAACTCTATGTACCGAGAGAGTATATTTGAGAGTAAATTTTAGAGGCTATTGTGAGAGTCTATACTATTTACTTTGTTTCCTCTCATTTAGTTTTATTTTGAACCCCAGAACAATTATATATTGTTCTTGGGTTCCCAGAATAGTATAACGCCCATTCCAGAAGAAATATTAACAAAAAAATTGACCCAAAAAAATTAAAAAATCCATATTTACACAAACATGTATGTTTAAAGGTAAAGCCCAGCCCAAGGGAACGGAATGTCGTAACACTAGGTTCCCTCTACCCAAAAAAAAAAACAAAATATATATGTATCTTAGTGGATACTAAGTGAAATATTATTTTATTAATAGAAATATTTAGCATCGAACTCCAACCCACCTTAAAAGGAAACGTCCTTCAGCCCTCCACAAGCGTGTCATATCGATGTCGACGTTTAAACAACACGTAGCTCGTTGAAGTAGCCGTGACATGTGCTAGAAGTAAGCACTATACCTGAGGGCTCTTGAATATTGTGTTTTAGCGTTCTATGAAAACATCGGTGTATGGCTTACATTTATTTATTTTTAGCTTCACGCTGTATCCCGCACGTAGCAGGATGGACAGAGGGAACCGAGTTTTAGGATACTAAGCTTTTTATACTCCCCCGAATTCTGGAGGCATTGCGTCTTGAGTGGCGGAATTCCACGCCGCGGTTTGCCTCGACACCAGAGCGAAGAAATGAAAATATAAATGTAAATAAATATTTCATCTCCTCGAGTGGGCATGGAACCCACAACCAGTCGATTTTACAGTCACACTTTGAGCCCCTGCGCCACGACTGGCCTCGAAATAAAATTAATGTTACTAATATTTTTGGTTGATTTGTCTCCTCTTTAGGGTCCCTCAAAAGGAAAAAACGGAACTCTTATTAGGATTACTTTGCTGCCCTTGTGTCCGTCTGTCAAGAGCATTTATCTCAAGATCGCGTGGAATTATGAAGCTGAAATTAATATCAAATATTCAGGTCTACGATCCCATGGAACATTGAAGTCAACGCAATCAAAAGCCCATTTGTGCATCAATTTTGCTGCAACTTGTATGAAATTCGCCGCGTAATCAAAACCTATAGGATACTTTCCGTGGACCTACAGTTACAAAATTTGACACGAAGAGAGAACTTACTATACAAATAAGGAAAAAATTCGAAAATTAAAAATGTATAGTTATATCAGTCATAAGTTGTACTTCCCGTTGACCTACTGTACTAACATTGGTGGTCGATGGATGAATCCGACTCGCCCTTAACCGGTTTTTGTAATTACATTTATTTCTAAAAAATATTTTTTAGAAATAAACGTAGCCTACGTTTGTATAATAGAAGTTTCTTTGGTTGTTTATGGCACTTCTAAAATAAACTTTAAAATATAAAAAAAAGGATAAAAATCAACAAAAGTATTTACTTATTTTGTTGGTTTTGACACTATTTAAAGGCATTTTTTTTTTCAAAATTATAACGTAATATAAATAGAATGATAATATTAAAAAATTAAATATAATAAAAAAAATAGATAACCATTATACATCACATTCTATCTACATTTATTAAACCAGACGTTTCCACCACTTAATGTAATTCCTGATCATGAGTAGAATATAGCTGCAATGGCTTCCATATGTATTAATCGAGGAAACCAATTTAACATGAGAGCTCCCTAATGTAAATTGCTCTGGATATTTCAAATATCTATTTATATATTATAACTTTTCAAATGTGTATAAGATTATTACATTAATTACTGTTTTACAGCTTCACTTAGCACCTCGCATGTAGGAGGGTAGGCAGAGGGAACCTAAAAGACATTTAGCTTCCCATTTACCGCTGAAAACTTGTTGCTTGTATAAAAAAATATATTTATATTAAAACATGTAATAATTCTCAGGCTATATTTCTAAAATAATCTGATAGAAAGTAAAGAACGACTAAAAAATAAACGTATATTCTTATTTATTAAATTGAAGTTAGTGTTTCTATATTTATTTTTGCATAGACTATAGTAAAAAATATGAAATTTTATACATCTAGTCTGTGAAATAAAAAATATACCTACACGAGATAAAAACAAATAAAAGAACACACATTTTTTCAACAAAAACCGAACTGAACTTTATGAAACACAAACAGTAATTAAAAAACGTAACAAGACTGCCATAGAATATTAGCGACGCCTCTCGTACATACATTCAATTCAAAATTATTGAGAGCTGAATTTTCTATTGTGCTGAAACTGTGCCGAACGGGAAAAAGTGCCGAGTATCTGCGAGTTTAAAACACCTGCAGTGCTAACAGAAAAAAAACACCAGGTGGATTCGCACCCGATAATACTCTTTGTATAAAGCGAATGTAGGATAAAAAGGAATTCCTTTTTTCCGTTTCAAAAGAACTTGTATTTTTATACTATCTCGTTGTCCTTAACAAATATTCTTTTTTAATATATTTGAGTAATTGTAATACTATTTTTAATGATATATATTGATGATATATTAGTCGTGTCGCAGAGTCACAAGCATGCGACTGTAATCGCGACAGGTTATAGGTTCGATTCCTACTCGAGGAAATAAAATATTTTTTATTTTCATTTCTTCGTTTTGGTAAGGAAACAAACGCGCCTGCAGAACTCAACGCCGCGCTTAACCTCGACACCAGAGCGAAGAAATGGAAATATAAATTTAAGTAAATATTTCATCTCCTCGAGTGGGGATCGAACCCATAACCAGTCGGTTTTGCAGTCACACCTCGTGCCGCTGCGCCACGACCGGCCTCAAATATTAGTATCAAGTTTACCCTAATCAAAAAAACAACACAGAAATAGTAGCATTTTTTATATTTAACTTAAATAATAACTATGATGATTTCACACAACTTACATTTTAATTCTTACTTTCATTTTAAAACATTTGACAACTTTCATTTTAATGATGTGTTTACATCGTGTTTTAATGATATATGTTTTGATTTTAATGATTTATTTCTTGCACAAATTTCATTTTAATGGTGCGAACGCGAGTGTCGGCCACGTGCAAGTAAAAGAGCGACTTATAAAGTCAATTGACCCTCTTTATGTAAATAAAGGGACTAATGTATGACATGTTTTTGTCCTGAGAACCAATTGTTTTTAACCGACGAAAATATTAAAGGAGGTTCTGTATTCGACTCATATATCGTTTTTTTTAAGTTTAAAATATCTCCAATAATGTAGATATTGCGACACTGATTCCTAATTTCTTACATCAACATTTAAAAGTTTATTATTTTGTGTTATTCGTTTACTTATCGGTTAACTTTTTTTTAAGTTTTTACTTGCACTGCCTTACTCTTTACTTGTGAAAGTATAGAATAAGGTAGTACAATTAAAACCGCATACAGCAGGATGAACAGAAATAGCATTGCCTGTTGAGTTGCGGAACTCAGCTCCGTCATCGCCTACCATCTGGTAGAGCTCTCATTAAACTCTACTTAACTTTTTACCCAAAATAAATACAAACAGCTATATTAATCCAGAATGATCTAAATATATTTATCAGACAACAACCACAGGCTGTGATTGATTATTTAATTGCTATCTATTATCTATCGCACTTAATTATCGGGAAGCACTGGGATGCATGCAACGTGGAGTATATAAACCGGAAATTCCCAAATTGAAAAGCGTGGTAATATTACTAACATATTAAATAAAAAAAAATAGAATTTGAGGCCAGTCGGGGCACATAATGTGACTGTAAATCCGACAGGTTGTGGGTTCGATTCCCACTCGAAGAAGGGTCATAATCAGAAAAAGTGTACATTTTGAGTCTTTTCTTGTCCCGCTACTTTGAATACGTTTTAAAAATACAATTGTATAGATAAGTCAAATATTTTGCCATTTTAGATATATTTATTTATTAATTTAAGCATTTTGGTATTATTTTAAGTGTATTATGGCTAAAAATAATATGTTTTGTTACTTGCAAAAAACCTTTTCAAAATGCTCCCATACAAATTTTCGTGTCCCATTGGTCACTTTATTTTTTGAAAAGTAGTTTGTTACGAATGTTTATGGTTTTATTTGATTAGAGCTATGTTTATATTACTTTACT